>OX359274.1:22513876-22721376 GCA_947179155.2 Hedera helix
TGTGTCAGACAGAGATCCGCGCTTTATGTCAAAATTTTGGAGGAATCTTCAGGAAAGATTGGGGACACAACTGAGAATGAGTACCGTGTATCATCCGCAGACTGGTGGGCAAAGTGAGAGAATAATTCAGACTTTGGAAGACATGCTCAGAGCCTGTGTGATGGATTTCAAGGGTAGTTGGGAAGACCATCTACTGTTAGTGAAATTTACATACAATAACAGTTATCATGTCAGCATATGCATGCCGTCTTATGTAGCCTTGTATAGAAGAAAATGTAGAACGCCTCTATGTTAGGATGAGGTAGGAGAACGTCGACTGTTGGGGCCGAAATTGGTTCAACAAACAATGGAGATTATCAAAGTTATAAGAGCTCGGCTAGTAGCAGCTCAAGACCGTCAGAAATATGCAGATCTACATCGACAGAAGCGAGATTTCGTAGTGGAAAGTTTTATGTTCATGAAAGTATCTCTCTGGAAAGGGAAGTTTAGATTTGGAAAGAAGGGGGAAACTAAGTCCGAGGTTCATAGGACCGTTCGAGATATTGAAGAAAGTGGGTGAAGTGGCGTACGAGGTAGCTTTACCTCTTAAAATAGAGCATATTCACAATGTATTCCACGTGTCAGTGTTGCGGCCATATAAACCAGACTACAAGCATGTCATATCCTATGAGCCAATACAAGTTGAAAAAAACTTATCATATAAAGAAGTTCATGTCCAGAGATATTAGATAGGAAAGAGCAAAAATTGCGAAATAAGGTTATACATTTTGTCAAAGTCCTTTGGAGGAACCACAACGCTGAGGAAGCTACGTGAGAGCTTGAAGAAAAGATGAGGACTAACTATCCGTATCTTTTTGAGAAGTTTAAATTGTAATTCCGGGGACGAAATTCTTTTAGGGGGGGGGGGAGAATGTAATGACCACGAATTTGATTAGACATTGTAATTATGATTATTAAATAATTAGCAATTAATTAAAAAAAATGTTGTACTAACTAATTGTGCATTAGATAATTAAATAGATATACTTGTGTATGTGTATATTTATTTAAAGCAATGAAGAAGAGGTTATAATTAACTAAAGCAAATCTAATTGGATTATATTTTAAATCCAAATAAGTTGTTAAACTAGGTCAATTCAATTTACCTAATAGCCCAAGTAATTAAATTAAACCTTAGTCCATGTAATTAATTAAATAAGCTCAATGCTTATTTTAATTAAAGGTAGCATAGTTATTTAAATGTTAGCCTAATGTGTTAATTAAATGGAGCCCAAACCAATTAAATGGATGAGCCCAATATATTTAATCCTAGAGTCCAATGTGGAGCCCAATACGAAGTCAAAATTGGTCAACAATTGAACATATGTGTGTATATATATATATATATATATATATATATATATATATATATATATATATATATATATATATATGTGTGTGTGTGTGTGTGTGTGTGTGTGTGTGTGTGTGTGTGTGTGTGTGTGTGTGTATGCAGAATAAAAGCATGAAAAAATAAAGGGAAAATGGCTAGAAAAGGGCCATATGGCCGCTCATGGTGGGGCCCACCAAGGGGTGGCTTGTGTTGCTATGTTGATTCTAATTTACACTATGACATGGTTGGCCAAAAACCCTAGTCAATCACAATGTCCATCCATGCAATAATAAGCTAGATTAAGCTCTAAATTCACCGACATTGGTGAATTAAGAGAGTTAATGGATGATTAGCATGTGGCTATATATAGGATGTTCCACAACCTTGGTGATGTTGGTTAGTTCATTTGAAGCATTTCTAGAGAGAAAAATAGAGAGCATTTCTTAGAGAGAAAGAAAGAAACACTTGTGAACTTAAGAAAAACAAAGTTTCACAACATACTTTGGTAGGAAAAGAAGAAGAGCATCCAAGGCCTCAAGGTTTAAAAGTGCTCTAAACTTCCTACATTTCATTTTTGTAGTCTAGAACGATTTTGAACGGTTAAAATCTATTTTTAACCGATCAAAACTCGTTTTGATGGTCTAAAAGTAGTAAACTATGTTATATATGCATATTCATGATTTGATGTGTTTATATCATGTTTTGGTATGTGTGTATTGCATAAAAATGGACGAAAAGCTTTTATTGAACTTTACCGATAAAACCTTAAGTGTATTTGTGATAGTTAATGTGTACTTTGAAATATACAAGTTGAAAAATGATTTTTATGGCTAGAAAGTTATAAATGATAAACATATGATGTATGTGGAGTCATAAAACATGATGGTCTAGCAAATAATGCTTATAGCATCATGCTTGAAACAATCGAATCAATGATTTATGAAACTAATTTTCATTCTGTCCATGTAAGTGATTTTACACCTATTTACATTTGGAATGTGGATTTGTGATCTAAAGAGAAATTGTAGATAGGAAAATTCTGAGGAAAATAGACTCAAGAATCACCCCAAAATATTTCAAAATGAAGAAGTTATGACAGTTTTAGTAAAGGAGGTTCGGACAGTCCACAAATTAGGGTTGTGAAATTTTTGTACCATTGTCGCAGCGATGGAAACCACCGCCGCAGGGGTCAAACATTCTGCCAGAGATGTATTTTTGATGTCCGTGTCTGGTCGGGTCGGTCCTGGTCAAGTTTTCTTTGAAAATTTAAGTTGAAATAAGTGTAAAATGAATGTATTTGTGTAATAAACCAATATATGGAGTTTATTGCTAACTAATTGATAACTAAATGTTTAAAATAAAACCTAAGGTTAACACAAATACAAAGTTAACTATTGGTATTGTTTGAAATAAAATATTATTAAGTGTCGAATAATATTATTATGTAATTAAAAGGTTGTTAAATGATTAATAACATTTGTGGATGATTTAGATATTATTACATGATTAATAATATTTGATAATAAGTAAAATATTATTAAATGATTAATAATATTAGATAATGAATAAAATATTATTAAATGAATAATAATATTAGAATATGAATAAAATATTATTAAATGATTAATAATATTAGATAATTAATAAAATATTATTAAATGATTAATAATATTAGACAGTTAATAAAATATTATTAAATAATTAATGATATTAGATAAATTAGTAAAATATTATTAAATGATTAATAATATTAGGTAATTAATGAAATACTATTAAATGATTAATAATATTAGATACCTAATAAAATATTATTAAATAGTTAATAATATTAGATAATTATTAAAATATTATTAAATGATTAATAATATTAGATACTTAATAAAATATTATTAAATAGTTAATAAATATTAGATAATGAATAAAATATTAATAAATGATTAATAATATTAGTTAATCTTAGAATATTTATAAGGTATTATTAAATGATGAATAATACTACAACGCTAATAAAATATTATTAAATTGTTAATAATATTAGATAATTGTTTGAACTATATTAAATAGTTAATATAGGTTCTTTGTGTATGAAATATTATCAAGTAATGATAATATTTTCTAAGTGTTTAAATACTCATAATTATCCAATTATGTGGGTCGTAAGAGTTATAAAGGTCATCATACTTATGTGTTTATGATACTAATTTAAGATCAAACTGATTAAATTGTTGGGTCCGTTCAAGGATTGTTAAATTAAATTGGTTAGCCGTAGACAACGCACGAGACAAGTTCTTCTTAACCCTAACTTGTATTTATTGTTGCAAGTATTCTTCAACCTTATCTACATTGAGCAATTCAATTATTGTTAAGAAAGTATCTACACTCGTAGTTATTTGAAAAACCTTTGAGTGAATTAATTATCGAAAATTACTTGACATCATTATTGTATTGTATTCGCACACAGTGCATTTGCAAATGTTATAGTTTAGAAATTTAAGAACTGTTTAAGAATGTCTAAGCTAATTGTTTTAGCTAGACAATGCATGTTGAAATTCATCTAATTGAATATTTTAAAAACTTATCCAAACCATTGGGTGGTGCAGATTCTGATAGGAAGACTGAGAATGAACAACCCTAGTGAAATGGGATTTTTATTTGTCGGGAAACCGAATTTGCGTAAGAAATCTAAATGTTATGCATATACATATGATACGAGAGGCTGATCCCCTCAAGTGTCCCGTTTTTCGAGGTGTCAGATATATGTATGTCTGTTCCACCTTAGTAGCAGTTCATGGTCATTAAAGACGACTCAGCAGTAAAGAGTCAATCCCTTCTTATATTGAAACATTGATTATTGATTTATTTCACCACTGTTATTCATTGTTGAAACCCCTGATGTTATTTCCCTTTTCATCATGATATATCGTATGTTGTTACCTATAGACTTGCTGAGCCATTTAGTTGCTCATTCTTGCTATATCATGCCTTAATTTCAGCTAAGCCCGAATGCTCTAAATAAGACAAAGGCAAGGGGAAAGCAAACGCGTAGTTTAGATAATGCATGCTAGATTAAATTACTGTTATGTAATTTGTTTTGTAAATCTTTTGTATTTCCCTTAAGATATGTAATGTTACAATTAAGGTTAATCGACCTTGGGAAGTGTAGACTTTTTATAAGGAACCTTTTGTATTATTCCGCGAAGTTTAAATGTAATATATGTTTTTAATTGTCAGTAAGTATTGTACAGTGAGAACCAAACTCGAGGTTAAAGAACCCGGATTTGTGGTCGTCACAGTGTGTAAGAAAAAAAAATTAAATGTAACTATTACATTTAAACTCGAGCTCCATTACAAACGGATCTTCTAGTGCTCCTTGCTCTTCGGCTCCAATTGTTCAAATAATTCTATCTAATCCTATTACAATATATTTTCATAAAATAGAAACCTTGATCAGCAGTCAAGGGGAAGTACATAGGAGGGAGATATAATTTACAATAGAAAATTTTAGAAAGATGAGGTACGCAGACCCCATTTATTAAAACTCATTCATTCATGCATCAAACTAAAATAAATTCAATCACACATTGGTCAATTGTCCATAATCAATCCCTTGTATTATTATACATACCATCATATGTATCAATACATAATTTATATCATACATATCATCATATATATCATTCATCTTATGAATTAAAACTATTCTATATATGTATCGATCTCATTTAATGGGCAATTTAGGTTGCAGGAAATTCAATTTTAAGTTTAAAATAAACTTTTTATTTTAATTATAAAATCATAAAAATTAATCCTTAATTTTAATTTTAAAAACTGCACGAAAAAAAAATTCAAAGTTAGACAAACCTGCCACCCAGCGCCCATTTTGACTGTTTCTTCATCCAAAAAATGATTTTTACTTTTTATTTTTCAAAACCCATAATTTTATACAACAAATTATACCCAATCAATTGTTCTAAACATATACTCATACATATACTGAATTAAAATAATTAAGAAGTCGCATAAGTTTGGCTTTTAATGCCACTGTTGGTTTGCAAAAACAAGGCATACATACAATCAAATTGTATAATGCAACGGAAGCAAGGCATAAATCATATTTTAAAAAAATTCTACAAACCAAATTTCAAGATCTTTCTTATGTGATACTTATTAATTAAGGAAGGATAAAAGATTATACCTTTGAAGATTCAATTCTGAACAGCTACGAGTTCACCTCCCTTTAATCTTTCACGTTCTTCTTCAAATCCATCGATTAGAATCTAAAGATCAACGTTAGCTACCTATGTGTATAGTTTCTAAAGGTAATCCAACAAGAGATAATATAGATTGAATAAGTAGATTTTGGTTTCTTCAAAATATGGATGGCTAACCCTAATTTTGTCTCTTTTCTAGTTCTTTAAATTGTAGAGAAAAATATGAAGTATTCTTCAATACTTCCAACAAAGTGAGTAACATCAATCTATAATAAGACCCCTCTTATTTATAGACTTTCTCAACCCTCCTATGCTCTTTAGGAGTAGGAATTTAATTTAATTCCTAATCTAATTAGAAACTAAATTAATTTATTATAATAATTATAATTCCTAAACCTTTTAGGAACTTAATTATTTATAGTAATACTATTACTTATTAATTAATTCCTAAACCATTTAGGAACTAAATAATAATAACAATATGACTCCTCTAAATAATTTATAATTAGTATTTCCAAAATACTTAATTATAAATATTAACCTATTTAATTTGTTCTATCACCATAGTATAAATTAAATATACTTAATTTATTATTATCATTATGCCATCCACTTCTAAAATAAATATTTATCTTTTGTGATATGACTCTTTAGGTTCTTCATATTAAATCGATTGTAGAATAAATAAATTAGAACAATTCTAATATTATTTATTATGAATTAAACTTCTTTAATTCAAATAAATAAATATATTTATTCTACAATAAAGGAAAGTCCCCTTAACAATTCATGACTTTTGAAATAATATGAATTTCAATATTTGATCACAAATAACCTATTTTGTAAATAGTTACCGTACAATTCAGTCATTATACCATACAATATCTCAATCAAATATAAGATATATAATTTTTGTCACGTCTTATTTTAGTTAATCATAGGCATTTCGATTATCAAATGCATAACTCTAATGTAAATTAGAAACTCCTTTCTAATTTTTATTCTACCTTGGTCAAGGATTTCTGAGTTGTCATTTATCGAATTACATAAAACATTCTCTCTCTTTACTAGAAGTGATAGATCCTTTGTTGATCATTCACCTATCTCCATATATAACTTATTATACACAAACATATCTTTTGTCATACCTGAATAGTCTTAAAGAATATGACAAAGTATAATTCATCGTACACAAGATACTATGATGATCTCAAGTCCAAGGATCACATATACTACTACCACATTAAGAACTCCTATTGACAGTCAAGTAAAACTCCATTAGGTATTTCTTAAGCGAGTCACGTTCAGTAAACTTATTCTCCAATAAATACCTACATACTTGCTTTATTATCTTCATACAAATGATTATGAGATCAATCATCATCTTCAAAAGAGCAAGCATCGTATGTATTAATCTATTCGGATTCACTAATCCTCACATCCCACGATTAGGAACATTTTATTTTTGAGCTACTTTAAATTTAGATCTTATTAAGATAATCAACATTATGATTCTAAAAACATTGCTCCAAAACTATGAGTTTATCCATTTAATTAATTCAACTAATTAATCATGAATAAGAAAATGCCGTTGAATAAAACTTTTATTAATAAACGAATAAGATTACAAAGTATATGCTTGTCACATCAAAAGTGTTTAGCTTGAGGGAATATTACTTTCAATCTCTCACTTGCACTAATGTCAATCGCCCCTGGTATCCAATATTCATCTAAGTGGCGATCGTATGAATTGCAAGGCAAATGCTTTAGCTAATAGACCTGTATTGGATACCAATAGCGATTGACTTTAGTGCAAATGGGAGATTGAAAGTAGAATGCCCTCAAGCCAATCACATTTGAAGTGATAAGTGATAAGTGATGAGCATATTTTATATACATTTATTTTCTATAAAAATAGATTTATTAATTTGGTTGCATGTTTATTTTATTTTGATTGGACTTATTTTGGTTTTCAGGTTTTGGAGAATTAAAAGCCCAATTTGGTTCAAGCCCATACAAATAATAAGAAAGAAATGAACCAAGAAAAAAAGTCATGTTGCATTTGGTTTGGTTAAATCAGAATAAAGAGATAAAGCTACATGACTTTTACAAGATAAAGAAGAATAAAAAAGATAAGTCAAGTTGGATTTTCAGACTATCACGACACTTCATCAGCAGATTATAAAAGAAAGAGCATCACGTTGCAGGATATATAACATCACAGAATCACAGCAGCAACGCAACACCAACTAAGCAATATCTCAATACATCACCAAAAAGATATAACATAGCAGTAGGCTTTTGAATCACATGAGCAAAGCTAGGCACGAAAACCAAAGCAGGAAATTAATATAGCAGCAGCTTGCATCATCATCACGTCACGTAACATAAAGTAACAATGCAGCCAGGGAGAAACCAAAGCAGTTTGGCATCATCAGCTTTGTGAATGTTGGGTTATTGCTTAATCCTTATTGCTTTTAATTTTGCCATGTTTTACTACAATTATTTCTGAGGTGTAGGATGAAACATTATTAATTATATTATTTTCTTTTTGCGGTGTGACTCTTAAGGTTCTCCATACTAAACCAGTTATATAATAAATTAATTAGAACTATTCTAATCTTATTTATATAAATAAATTAAACTATTTAACTCATTTAAATAAATAATACTTATTTCATAATAAGGTAAACCCCTTTAGCAATCAACAACTTTTCAGATAATATAGATTTCAACATGTAATCACAAAAGTACCTATTCAATGAATAGTTACTATATAATTCAATCATTCTACCTCACAATGTCCTAATTAAACAGAAGACATTGTATTACTGTCAAGTCGTATTTTATTTTTAATTTTCATTCTGCCTTGGCCAAGGACTACTGAGGTGTCATTTATCAAATCGCATAGAACATTCTCTTCTTTTACTAGAAGTGGTAGATTCTTTGTTAATCACTCACATATCTCCATGTATAATTTATTATATCCGAGCATACCCTTTGATACACCCTAAAGGTTTTAAGGAATATGTCAAAACATAATTTATCATACACAAAATACTATGATAATCTCAAGTCCGAGGATCACTTGTACTACTATCACAAAAGGAACTTCTATTGATAGGCAAGTAAGAATCTATTAGGTGGTCCTTGAGCAAGTCACGTTCAGTGAACGTATTCTCTAATAAACACCTACATACTTTCTTTAATGTCTCTACACAAATGATTATGAGATCAATCATCCTCTTCATATGAGCAAGCATAGTATGTACTAATCTATCCGGATTCACTAATTCCCATTTTAGTAATCCCATGATTATGAACAATTTTAGTTTTAAGCTATCTTGAATTTAGATCTCATTAGCATAATCATCATCATGATTCTAAAAGCATTGCTCAATAACTATGGGTTTATCACAATTAATATTATATATTAAACATGGATAAAAAAAATGCCTTTATATAAACAAATTTTTATTAATAAATAAATAAGATTACAAAGTACATGCTACATCATATCAAATATGATTGGTCTGTGTGCATACTACTTTCAATCTCCCACTTGCACTAAAGTCAATCGCCTTGATATCTAATACCCATCTTCTCTAAGTGACGATCAAACTATTTTTGAGTTAAAACTTTAATAAATGGATTAGCTATGTTGTCAAGAAAGTCGACACGCTCTAAGGTGACATCTCCTCTTTCAATGATTTCTCTAATCAAATAAAACTGTGGCAACACATGTTTGGATTTCTGATGAGATATGGGTTCCTTGGCTTGTGCAACAGCTCTCGTGTTATCACAAAATAAAGGCACTGGTCCTTGAATGCTAGAAACCACTCTAAGTTCTGTAATGAACTTCTTTGTCAAAACATCCTCCTTTGCAGCTTCACTTGCAGCTATGTACTCTGCCTCTGTCACTGAATTAGCTATTGTTTGCTGCTTTAAACTTTTTCAACTCACTGCACCACTGTTTAGGGTAAACACATAACTCAAAAAGGATTTACGGTCATCTCGGTCAGTTTAAAAACTTGAGTTAGTATAGCCCTCTAGTTTCAAATCAAACCCACCGTAGATAAGAAATATATCCTTAGTTCTTCTTAAGTACTTTAGGATATTTTTCACTACCTTCCAGTTTTCTTCTCCAAGATTAGACTGGTATCTGCTTGTTTCACTAAGTGCATGAGCAACATCAAGTCTTGTACATATCATCTCATACATGATATATCTTATTGCTGAGACATAAGGAATCTTACTCGTACAGTCTCTCTCTTCAGGTGTCTTTGAGGCCTGCTTCTTAGAGAGATGTATTCCAAGACCCATCGGCATGAGCCCTTTCTTGGAATCTTCCATGCTAAACTTCTTTAGCATCGAATCAATGTATGTTCCTTGGAGCAAGCCAAGCATTCTTTTAGATCTATCTCTATAGATCTTTATCCCCAAAATATAGGATGTTTCTCCCAAGTCCTTCAAGGAGAAGTGTTTAGACAACTAAATCTTGATCGACTGTAGCATTGGAACATCATTCCCTATCAGTAATATATCATCAACATATAATACTAAGAATGTAACAGCGCTCCTACTAACCTTCTTGTACACACATGGTTCATCTTCATTTTTGATAAAATCAAACTCTTTGATTGTCTCATCAAAACGGATATTCCATCTTCGAAAAGCTTGCTTCAATCTATAAATGGATCTTTGTAGCTTATAAACTTTATTTATTTCAACCTTTGAAACAAATCCCTCTGGCTGTATCATATATATATATCCTCTTCTAGTTTCCCATTAAGGAAGGTCGTTTTCACATCCATTTGTTAGATCTCATCATCATGATAAGTTGCAATTACAAGTAAAATTCGAATGGACTTGAGTATCGCTACTAGTGAGAAGGTTTCGTCATAGTCAATCCCTTATCTTTGTTTGAAACCTTTTGTAACTAGTTGAGCCTTATAGGTCTCTACCTTGTCGTCTGCTCCAGTCTTTCTCTTAAAGACACATTTGCACCCAAAAGGCTTAATGCCCTCAGGTGGAGTAACCAAAATCCATACTTGGTTCTCATACATGGAGTCCATCTCGAATTTCATGGCTGCTAGCCATTTTTCTGAGTCTTTATTACTCATTCAGGTATCTTCGATACTCTTCCAGATTTATGAATAGGTTGTGGTACATTAGGTTATGTTACTAGGTTAGGTACCTTAATTTGACCCATAGTGTTTTGTGGTTCTTGAACTTCTTCAAGCTCTATTTTACTCCTACTGATCCCTTCGAGGGTAAACTCCTTTTCTAATAAGAAAGCATGTTTCGCAATAAACACCTTTTGATCAATTGGACGATAGAAATAATATCCTAAACTTTCTTTAGGATAATCCACAAATTTACACTTGTCAGATCGTGTCTCCATTTTATCATTCTCAAACCTTTTGACATAAGTTGGATAACCCCAAATCTTAACATGCTTAAGACTTGGTTTCCTTCCTGTCCATAACTCATATAAAGTCTTTGGGACGAATTTAGAAGGTATCTTGTTAAGTAGATATACAGTCGTTTCTAGGGTATAACCCCATAATGAAACTGGAAGATCATTAAAACCCATCATGGAACGAACCATATCCAACAATATTTGATTTCTCCTTTCAGATACACCATTCAATTGTGGTGTACCAGGTGGAATCCATTGTGAAATTATACCATTTTTTTTAGATAATTGAGAAATTCATTGCTTAAGTATTCACCACCTCGATCCGATCGAAGAATCTTAATACCCTTGCCAGTTTGTTTCTCTACTTCACTTCTGAACTTTTCAAAAGATTCAGATTTATATTTCATCAAATACACATGTCTAAATCTTGAATGATCATCAGTGAAAGTAATAAAATATTAATACTCTCCTCGTGCATGTGTTGTCATAGGTCTACATACATCTGTGTGTATCACTCTAACAACTCTGTAACTCTTTTTCCTTTTCCACTAAAAGGAGATTTAGTCATTTTTCCCATGAGACAAGATTCACAAGTTGGATATGATTCATTATCAGATAACTCTAAAAGTCCATCTTTATGCAACTTGTTTAATGTAGTTTCATTAATATGACTGAGTCTATAGTGCCATATAAAAGCATAATTTACATTATCTATTTTTTTTTTCTTAGTTTATTCAATTTGTAATATATTTTTATGTAAGTCAAGTAAATAAAGTCCATTTAGTAAATCGCCAACACCATATAAAATATTATTTTTATAAAAAGAACAATTGTTGTTCTTTATTATAATTTTAAAACCATCCTTATCCATCATAGGAATATAAATAATGTTTCTAATAAGTACTAGAACATAATAACAATTCTTTAAACTAATGGACTTGCTCATAGGCAGTACTAAACAATAAGTTCCTATGGCTAATGAAGCAACCTTTGATTCATTCTCCACGCGCAGGATGACTTCATCTTTGTTTAGCTTTCTACTTCTGCTTAGTCCCTGCATAGTATAACATATGTGAGAACCACAGCCGGTGTCTAATACCCAAGTAAAACCTTGACTTACAGAAAGATTTATTTCAATTATGAACAAACCTTGATTTGCGATTGAAGCTTCTCCAAGCTACTTCTGCTTTAAACTTGCAATATACTCTTTGCAATTTTTTTTCCAATGACCCTGCATATTGCAATGGAAGCACATTCCTTTGCTATTTGGATCTGCCTTCTTATTATCCTTTTCTTTTGTCTTGCCTTTAGCCTTCTTGAATTTCTTCTTTTGAAAAGTTCCTTTGGGCCTCTTCCTCTTCTTGGGATAATCATCTACGAACAAGACTATGTTATGTTTAGATGGGAAGTGACCCTCCGCAGTTTTCAACATTTTCAATAACTCAGGCAAGCTGACGTCCAACTTTTTCAAGTGAAAATTCACAACAAATTGTGAGAAGGTGTCCTAAAGTGACTGCAAAATTAAATCTTGGCTCAACTCCCCATCCATCACAAACCATAACTATCCAAGTTGTTCAATCAGATTGATCATCTTGCTACTTCTTAAAAGTAGCAACTTCTTCCTCAAAGGCATTTACTAAAACACTTACAGGGACATGCAAATTTAGAAAATAGAAAAACTTTTCAGCAGTGAGAACAATTCTCAAATTCCTTAACCAGTCCGTGTAATTCGGTCCGGTCAATTTATTTGCATCAAGTATGTTATGCAGTAATAGTGAGATTGACATTTGTAAAATTCTACATGTGAAAAATAGACAACGTTTTAGCATAAATTTATTTTATTAATTACCAAAATAAATTAGGTATTTATTTAAATTGGTATTCTCCCACTATTTTTTATCAAACTATATTACCCTCTTTATATAGTTCGGTAAATCTAATTAAAGATTTGCTAGTGAGATAAGGATCCTATCGACATAAGTATAGTCTTGTGTGTGCACAACAAACTATAGTTTATTCAATAGGTAAACAACTCCTTGTTAATTACATCAACATGCAACTCCTTATATTTTGCCTCTTAGATTATTATGATCATGTGTGTGCACATTCAAATCAAAATTATCTAAGTTAAGTCCAACCTAGCACTTCCATATAAGTGAAGAGAAAAATATTGTCCTTGTGTGTGAACAACAAAACAATAATGTTCAATTCCTTTATAAGCATCCATTATGATAAAACAATATCTCAAATAATCGATATAAGTCATGTGTGTGCACAACAAACTTATATTGAGTATTTGTTACTTTATCGTTTTATCATGCTAGAAGGCGATGTTCGATATTCCAAATATCTTTGAACATTACAATTTAATATAATTTACCTTGAAGGGTTTGTTATTAATTGTCTCATCTTGTTTAGCGCGCATGCACGCGCGCGCGCGCGCACACACACACACACACATATATGTATATGTATATATATATATATAATACGCGTCATATTATTTAACATGCAAAGCTTGTTTGGATAATATATAATAAATATATATATTAAGCATGCACATATAGAATACTATATTCTACTTGAATTGATTATGGACTTTTATTCTAGTTTGGTTCACTAGAGCCACCAAGTGAACCAAAAGGTCAAACCTATGGTGCAAGAACAAAATTAAATATAACTATTACATTTAATCCCGGACTCCATTAGAAACAGGTCTTCAAGCTTTTCTTACTCCTTGGCTCCAATTCTTCAAAATAATTCTAACTAACCTATTTCAAAACTATTTACAATAAATAAAAACCTTGATCAACAGTCAAGGGAAAGTACACAAGAGGGATATAGAATTTACATTAGAAAAATTAGAAAAGTTGAGGTACGCAAACCCCATTTATAAATACTCATTCATTCACAAAAATAAATTTAATCATGTTGGTCGTCCATAATCAATTCTTTTTATTATCATACATATCACCATACGTATCAATAAATAATATTCATCTCATGAAATTAAAATCATTTCATATGTGCATTGATATCATTTAATGGGTAATTAAAGTTGCATGAAATCCAATTTCAAGATTAAAATAAATATTTTATTTTAATTATAAAATCATAAAATAAACCTTTTATTTTATTATTGAAAAACTACACAAAAATCGCTCAAAACTGGTCCAACCCGAGAGGTCAACCGCTGCGGGGGTGAGGGACACCACTGCGGTGGTAGGGTTCACCGCTGCAGCGGTGGGTACTACCGCTGCGGGGGTGAAAAGTTCTATCCAATTCGCAATTTCTGTAGAAAAACGCAATTTTTTTGTTTCATGTTCCAAAACACTATTTTTGCAATTGATTTTCAAAACTCATGATTTTATACAACAAATTATGCCCAATAAATTGTTCTAAACACATGCCTATACATATATGGAATCTAAACAATTAATAATTTGGATAAAGTTTGGCTCATGATGCCACTGTTGGTTTGTAATATCTATGAACATGCAAACAAATTACATATAAGCAACAGAAGCATGGTAAATTAGAATTTAAAAAAAATTACAAACCATAATCCAGGATCGACCTTTATGCACAACTATTAATTAATAAAGAAGAAGTTAAAGGATTATATCCTTGTAGAACTTAAAGCTTCAACGGGTACAAATTCAACTCCAAGTTCTTTGCGTTCTTCTTGAATTTCACTGATTAAATTCCAATGATTAACGTTAGCCACCCAAGTGTTTGGCCTCTAGAGGTGATCCACCAAGGAATAATAATGATTAAAGAAGTGGATGGTGGTAAACTCTAATTTTCTCTTTCTAGAGAATATGTGAGTATTCTCCCAAAACTTGTAAAAGTGTATGTAACCCCAATTCATAATAAGACCTATCTTATTTATAGATATAGTCAACCATCCTAACACCTTTAGCAATAGAGTTTTTAATTAAACTCCTAATCTAATTAGGAACTTAATTAATTTGATATAATAATTATAATTTTCTAAACCATTTAGGAACTTAATTATCATTTATGAGAGTACTCTTATTAATTAATTCCTAAACCATTTAGGAACTAAATAATAATAATATAATAATAATAATAATAATAATAATAATAATAATAATAATAATAATAATAATAATAATAATAATAATAATAATAATAATAATAATAATAATAATAATAATAATAATAATAATAATAATAATAATAATAATAATAATAATAATAATAATAATAATAATAATAATAATAATAATAATAATAATAATAAGTCTCATCTTATTAATTTATAATTAGTATTTTTAAAATACTAAATAATAAATATTAAGCTATTTAATTTATTCTATCTCCATAGTATAAATTAAATATACTTAATTCATTATTACAATTATGTCATTTACTTCTTAAATAATTATTTTTCTTTTGCGGTGTAACCCTTTAGGTTCTCTATATTAAATCAGTTATAGAATAAATTAATTAGAACTATTCTAATCTTATTTATATAAATATTATTTATTCCATAATAAGGTTAAACCCCCTTAGCGATCAACTACTTTCTAGATAATATAAATTTTAACATTTAATCACAAAAGAACCTATTCAGCGAATAGTTACCATACAATTTAATCCTTCTACATCACAATGTCCTGATCAAATATAAGACATGGTATTACTATCAAGTCTTATTTTATTTGAATATATGCATTTTGAATCTCAAATGAATAACTCTAATTAATGTAAATTAGAAACTACTTTTTAATTTTCATTCTGCCTTAGTCAAGGACTACTGAGTTATCATTTATCGAATTGCATAGGACATTCTCTTCTTTTACTAGAAGTGGTAGATTCTTTGTTGATCATTCACCTATCTCCATCTATAACTTCCCGAGCATATCCTTTGATACACCCTAAAGGTTTTAAGGAATATGTCAAAACATAATTCATCATACACAAAATACTATGATGATCTAAAGTCCAATGATCACTTGTACTACTATCACAAAATGAACTTCTATTGACAGACAAGTAAGACTCTATTAGGTTTTCCTTGAGCGAGTCACGTTTAGTGAACTTATTCTCTAATAAGCACCTACATACTTGCTTTAGTGTCTCTACACAAATAATTATGAGATCAATCATCCTCTTTATAAGAGCAAGCATAGTATGTACTAATCTATCCGGATTCACTAATCCTCATTTTAGTAATCCCACGATTAGGAATAATTTTAGTTTTGAGCTATCTTGAATTTAGATCTTATTAGCATGATCATCATTATAATTCTAAAAGTATTACTTAATAACTATAGGTTTATCACAATTAATATCATCTATTAAATATGAATAAAGAAAACATATTTGTATAAATAAACTTTTATTAATAAATGAATAAGATTACAAGTACGTGCTACATCATATCAAATATGATTAGCTTGTGTGCATACTACTTTCACTAGTTGCCATTGTTTTGTATGAACTTTTTTAGCCTTCGAACAAGTAATGCTAGATCTTCATTATCTTCTGCTTCATCACTATCATAATCTTCTTTGACTGGAGCTTTGAGATTTGCTTCTGAAACTCTTAGAGCAATTTCCTTATCTTTCTTCTTTCTTTCTGATTTAACTCTAGCTTAAAGGTAAGAAGATTACCATAAAGCTTCTGTACAGTCATTTCATGCAGATTCTTGGATTCACGAATAGCATTGGTTTTGGCATCCCACCTGCTAGGTAAAGCCCTCATGAGCTTTATATTCAGGTCTTTGTTAGGATAGACCTTGCCATAGGATCTCAAGGAGTTAAGAAGCACATTGATCTACTTCTAAGTTGTAGTGATATTCTTTCAATGGATATGAGAGAACATCTTATATTGTTATGTCAAGAGAGATTTCTTATTCTCTTTGGCTTCTTTTGTTCCTTCATGCATGATCATTAAAGCTTCCCAAACTTCCTTTGCAGTTGTGCAATTTACAACATTTTCAAATAATTCATCTTCTAGGGTCATGAACAGAATGTTCTTAGCTCTCTTGTTCAACTGTACCAACTTCTTCTCATTGTCAGTTCATTCTTCTTTGTGCTTAATTACCATCTTGTCTGGATCATCATTTGTGGGAGTCAATTTCTTTGGAATGTATAGACCATTTATCATAGTATCAAATAGTTCTTCATCTATGGCACCCATGTAGGCCTGCAAACGAACTTCACAGTTAGCAAATTTTTCTTTATTCAACAGAGGTGGCTTATTCCCAGCACCAAGCTCAAACCCATTTTTAGTATGTGTCATGTGATCAACTCAAAGTGTTTAAACTTTATATTTGTGAGAACAAGCTCTGATATCACTTATTATTTCCCAGAGGCACAATAGAGATCGAAAAGGGAGGGTTGAATAGATCTCTTAAAAACTGTTGCTTATTTAAAGGATCAATTATCAGATAATTAATTTGTTTAATTAATTTAGCACAACGAAATATTAGTATAAAATCCCCCTTAAAAGTTTAATGAAATCTTGATTCTAGCTTTAGTGTGTGAAGATTAGTTACAAACAGATATAGCAGTTTATAGCAGTTAATAACATAATGATAATGCTAAAAGTAAATAACGGAAGATGTTTTAAGTGGTTCAGAGTATCAACACTCCTACTCCACTTTTCTAATTCAACAAGTAGGATATCCACTAAGGATGTGTCATACTGACCAGATCACAAAGATCTCTTACTACTGAATCACTAAGATTCCTTCGAGTCACTTAATCTTGGAATATTCAGACACTTAGTCTAGGACACTTAGACATCTTCAAGTCACTTTGACTTGGTATAATAATCACACAGATCAAGTGAATCATAACTTATTGTTGATTGAGTTTGAGGTGATGCTAAGCTTTGCAATGATACTTGAATTCTTCTGGTACTTAGCTAAGTTGAAAAAGTACTTTTTTCTTATTTTCGTAAAGTAGATTTCTTCGTTTAGCTTTTATAGAGGTTCAGCTTTGTACTTGTGTGATTCGTATTTTGGATTAGAATTCTCATACCTTTTTATAACTCTTTAGAAATTATTTCGTTGAAAAGTTCCGTTGGAGCATTTAATATTTTGATAGTGCATCTAATACTCTTCTGACTTTAAGGTAGAAAGTAGGCTTACTTTTGGTCCTAGTATATCTCATCAGTCAGTAGTTCTTACCTACATCTGAAGTGAGGTGACAGATCTTCCACAAAGCAGTCTTTCTAATCTTTCTTTCTAAATTTGAAGATGGTGAGAAGCATCCTTGAAATCTTTACTCTTCTGCTATGTAATATTCTGTACTTATCAGACTTATAACCGTTCTGACACTATCTTCAGACTTGGCTTGATCGTTGAGTTTGATGAAGATCTTAGAGTCTGATATAGGATACTCAACATTCTTAACTCTATGAATGCCTTTATTCGAGTCGATAAGATGTTCTACGGTCTGCTTTATGAGCTGTGTTTTACGATGCTAAAGCAGACTCTGCGAATTTCTTCTTTCAATAGCTTTCTCAACTTTAGTGTTGACTCTGATAGCAGCTTTACGATTCTGAATACAGCTCTACGTTCCTAATAGTAGACTATTTCTAACTTTAGTACTTAGATACCTGTAACGACCCCAAAATTCGACCCACTTTATTACCTTAAATTTCATATTTATTATTCGTTATTTTCCTTACGTCTAAATTTCGGTCCGTTAATATATCTTTTATCACCTTAATCGATCCATTATCTGATTTTAAAATCATCAATTACCAAATTTTCGGTATAAATCTTTCTTCTTTTCTCAACTCAATCATTGTATTATAATATTTGGATGTTTAAAATCTTTACCTCTGGATCCTAGTCCCTGGATCGTAACCTTAACTTATTCTTTCTTTTACACGCATCATAAAGCTCAAAATTCAAAACTTAATATTGTTCGTATCCATACAAATTATTCTTGATTTCATAATCCATAATTAAGCCATTTTATAATTTCTATCGTAACATCTATCTAGTACAATCACAATTCGAAATTTAACTTGACTTATCCTGTCTGGATTCAGCATATATGTACATACAAAATAACACTATAAACTTAACAATAGTATTCACATTATGTTATTGAAATATAACAATAACGTTCACAACCTTCTGTGATTATCCGTCTTTATATCATCTGATATTTTTGAAATTCATTTCTTTCCTGCAAAAATGTTTATTAAGCAAGTAATGAGCACAACGGCTCAGCAAGTTCAACAGTTATACTTCACGTAGCACATACCTTATTATGCTTAGTGTGTGTCATACATCATGTGCTTGTGCTTCTACTATAGCAATATATCTCATATATATTCATATCATTGCACAAAATACACATTGTGATCATATTAATCACGTATCACGTAACACATAATTTGTATGCAGTTAAAACACGAATTACATATCATAACAGTTCAACATTTAACATAAAAGGGACTGAAGAACTTGCATGTCGTCCAATTAATAGCTCAAAACCTTAACTCGATCAACCTATGATCATAAAATAGTCAAATAATAATTATTCATCCTCTTATGATATTAATTTAATTAATTAATATCATCTCTGGGTTAATTATTTCATAATATGGTTAATTATATTAACCTCATTTCTTAATAAATTAATTTAACTTCATATCATATATCTTCAATACAGACAACCCGATTCATTGGACAAATTTTAGCGTATTCGGGTGTCCGGATTTACATTTATTCATTTTCTAATCCTTTAAACTCATTAGATTAATATTTAGAATATTTAAATATTAATTCCCAATATTTAATATTTTACAAAAATATTAAATTTAATGCCCAAACCTCATTTCTATATTTTTAGTATTTTTCTATAATTTTCTATGATTTTTAAATAATTTTAAACATTTATTTTAATTAAAAACAATTATGGGGGCATTTTAGTAATTTTCGCGCCCTTAGGGACACAACCGGCATTTCCCGGAAAGTCCAGGGACATTTCTGTAATTTTCGCAACGTTAGGGACAAATCCGGAATTTTCCGGAAAGTCGAGGGGCAATTCTGTAATTTCCGTGTGTTGCCAGTCGCCCGCGCAATGCGCGGCGACTGTTTCTGCCGACGCCCAAAACGACATCGTTTCCCAGCCGTTTCCAGAAATTTCTATCGCGCAATGCGTGGCCATACCCTAACACCCCAAAACGCCGTCGTTTTATGCTGCGTTCCCGAAAAAAAATGGTTGCCGCGCATGCGCGACAGCCTTTTTTTATTTCTTCTTCTTCTTCCCGTCGCACAGTAGGCCAACTTTTCTCAAAATATCCAAAACTTCTTCACAAATTTTCACAACAAAACTACTCCAAAATTTATAAAATTCATAGATAAACATCCAATAATTATTTAGAATAATTATACTAATTATTTACAATTTTTCCATAAACTTTATTTAACAACATAAATACAAAATAAATCATTTAAATAGTTTTATACCTTCTTTGAAGCTTAACACCTTTCTTTGATGGCTCAAAAATCTTTCCTTCTTGATGGTGGTTATGGGTTTGCCGGCAAGGTGGTGGTGACATGGTGGTTCGGTGGTTACGGGTGAAGGTGGAAGAAGAAAAGGAGAGCTTGTTTGGCTTTTTCTTTTCTTTTCTCTTTCTTGATTTCTATTCTTCCTTTATCCTTTTATAGGCATACAAGGCTAACCAATTTTTTCTTTCTTTTGGAGTAAAAATTTAACCACCGACTAAGCCAAATCTCTCGAATGTTCCAACCAAATAAAGCATGCAAATTAATTATTTTATACAATACGTAATTATATCGTGTAATAAATATTTTATATAATGTATATAAAATATTTATTTTAATTCATTAAAAATCATAATATGATTTATAAATAATATTAATACCTTTTTCGGTATTTTATTTGACAAATTTTGTACACGCATAACGCCATGCATGTAATTATATGAGGTAATTTATACCTCCAAAAATCATAAAATAATTCATAGAACATATAAAAATTATTTTTCATAATTTTTCGTTCCGTTACTTGGACAACATGTTACATTAACATGTTCACGTTTCTAAAATATTATCTTTCATAAAAGTCATAATACTTCCATTATACATAAATATAATTTTTAATAACTTAAAACATTCCTTTTTCTTATTTATTACTCAATTTCTTTAATATTCATATTAATTTCTTTATATATAAATTATATAATTTAATATTATATAATTTATATAATTACATTCTCCTTTTAAATAATTTCTTAGTTTCCTCCAACTTTATTCCATTTAATCACCTTATATAATTACATAATTATTCTTATATAATTTATATAATTATTATTTTCTTCATACCTTATTTTAATTTCCTTATATAAATTATATAATTTATTATTATATAATTTATATAATTACTTCTCAATTAATTTCTAAACTTTCTCCATAAATCTTAATTAAATCTAAAATTCATCATTACAATTTTACTAACTTCCTCATTAGCTTTTCATAAATTCTTGGAATAATTTAATTATTAATCCCTTAATTTTTCATAATTAATGAAATTGATAATTTATCAATTAAACATTCACATATATAAATATACATATCAAATTTAATATATTTCACATTACCACGTAACCTCAATTAAATCATAATTTCTACATTTTCACAATAATTTAACTGTACAATTTATTGTACATTTACATGAAATTTCCTTTATTATTAATAAATTGTTTTTAACAATTTATTTACTTTTCAATTATTTTAATTCAACATACTTTGTCCTGATCTCCGTACAGATTTAATTTACTAATTTAATCTCATCACGTACTTTTATTCACATAAAATAACCATTTCTTTACACAACCTTGAAAATTGTATCAATTAAATTCTTATTTAATTTTATTAAATAATTCTGAAAATTCGGATCCTCACAATACCTTTGTTGCTTTACGAACTACTAGAGTGCTCTGCTAACAGCTTTCACATTATGATTCAAGTAGAGGTACTTTATGATGCTTTAGTATTGCTTAGTTAGCTCCATGACTTGTTCTATTATTGCTCATATAGCTTACGCATTTGCTTAACGATTCTGACTGCTGCTTTACAAGCTCAAGATACTCTATAATCAATAAAGACTTTTTGAACAGGTAGAGTAACTCTACTATGGATCTAATCCTATCAATCTATACATAGCATCAACTCAAAATGATTAACCTAACAAGTTTGATCAATCTATTCTAAGTCCTTATACAATAAATCTCAGCTAAGGACTTTACAAAAGCTACTGAACAAATATACGTTAATCACTTTTGTATTATGAAATCATACATATAGATTCTAACAAAAAAACTAATGAAACTCTCGCACTCTTTCACTCATATTACCTAATAGAATACATATAGATAATATATCTATATAATTCTACTAACTCCCATCCTAGCCTAACTTCATAGCCGTCAACCATCTTACACTTAACCTTACACCATGCCCCCTTTTTCTTTGCTTTTACACATGCAAAGCAAAGCTTCCAAGGGAAGCTAAATGCTCCCCCAAAAGTCCTCATAGCTGTCGAATTTGGGGCCCCACAAGCCCCAAATTTCCCTTATTTTCTCTCTCCTTTAATTGCTTAAATGTATATATATATCCATCATCTTTTTTATCATTGGCCTATGGTTTGGGCTAGAAATAAATCAATACATTGGGCTTCTCTACATTTCTAACTTGGGCTCTCAATTAATTAAATTGGGCCATTAATTCTCTACAAATATTAATTACATTGGACTCGCCATTTAAAACTTACTAATTTGCCCTACCATTAATTACACAATTGCTTGGGCCTAATTAATCTATACAACCCAAATCACCAACTTAGTTAGGGTTTGTATTATAGTTAGGGTTTATTTAGGGTTTCAGTAACTAAATTAGGTTAGCCTAACTAACTTCTTAACCTAACCAGTTCGATTAGGATTTTTCATTTCTAGTTATATCCTAACCAACTTAGTTAGGATTTAATAAATTTTCGATTCTCGTATTTTTAAATTGTAAATACGTTCTTGAATACCAAATAAACATTAACTGTGATTGTGAATTTGTAACGATCCCGAAATACGACAAACCTTATTACCTTATATTTCATATTTATTATACATTATTTCCTTAACGTCCAAATTTCAGTCTGTTAATAAATCTTTAATCACCTTATTTAATCAATTAATTGACTTTACGTCATCAATTACCAAAAATTTTCGATATAAATTTTTTTTTTTTCAATAATTGTATTAAAATATTTGACATTTAAAACTTATTGTCTCGATCCTAGTCCCTAGATCGTAACCTTTACTTTTTACTTTTTCTTTCTATTACAAGTGTCGTAAAGCTCAACATTCAAAATTTAATATTATTGATATCCATACAATATTCTTTGTTTCATAATTCATAATTAGAAACTCTATATCGTAACAACTATCTGGAATAATCACAGTACACAATTTTAACTCTATTCGTCCTATTCGGATCCAATTTATATATATATACAACACATATATATAAACTTTGCCAATATATCCACATTAAAGTATTATATTAAAAATATATAACCATTACATTTACAACCTTCTATAGCAAAATCCATCTCTAACACAATCCGATATTCTTGAAATTCCTTTCTTTTCCTGCAAAAGTTTATATTATGCAAGTAATGAGCACAACGGCTCAGCAAATTCAACAGTTTACACCTTTCATGCTTCATGTAGCACATAGCATAACATGCTCTATGTGTGCCATACATCACGCGTTGTACTTTTACTAAAGCAATATATCTAGCATGTCTCATATCTAATTCAGATTAGCATTTACGTAAAGTAAACATTAATTAAATTCACATATGGTCACATTATTGCACCAAGTACACATCATGGTCATATTATCCACAGATCACATAACACATAATTTTATACTCATTTGATCAAGAATTAACATATCATAACAGATAAACATTTAACATCAAAGTACTTAAGAACTTGTCTGGATTGTGGAATTAATAAATAAATACCAATTCTATAATGCTTCTCGTACAACCTATGATCATAAAATAGTCAATTAATAAGTATTTATCCTCTCACGATAATAATTTAATTAATTAATTTCATATCCGGACTAATTATCAAATAATATGGTTAATTATATTAACCTCGTTCCTTAATATATTAATTTAACTTAATATCAAACACCTTCAATACGGACAACCCGGCTTATCGGATAAAATTTTGCATATTTGGTTGTCCGAATTTTCATTTAATCATTTTCTAACTTTTAAACTTAATAGATTAATATTTAAAATATTTAAATATTAATCTCCAAAATTTAATATTTTTACAAAAATATTAAATTTAATGCCCAAATATCATTTCTATATTTTTAGTAATTTTTTATAATTTTTAAACAATTTTTAAATATTTATTTAATTAAAAACTATTTTTTAGGGGCACTTTGATAATTTTCGCGACCTTAGGGACACATTTGGCATTTTCCGGAAAGTTCAGGGGCAACACTGTAATTTCCCGAGGCCAAAGGACACGCCGATCATTAACTTAAAAGGCCAGGGGCACGCTGGTAATTTCGCCGCGTGGCCGACCGCCACGCATTGCGCGCGGCCTGTGACGACCCCGAATCCGGGTTCCTCGAACCTCGGATCCGGTTCAACACGAGTACAACCTTTTCCTTATCTTTTGTGAATTTTAACAATATTATAATTGCTAAATAATCATTTATTTACAATTATATAACACCTCCTTCTATTCCAGAATCGAAATCTTTATACATTCCTAGTATGTCTCAATATCATACATGATACGACATTCTATTACAATCAATTTGAGTATTTAATACTCATATAACATACCAACTAAGTCTTATGCTACAGAATCATTTACCTGTCCAATTCGGACTGATATCTACAATAGATATTTAGATCTTCAATGGAAGTAATATATTTTCCTGTTCCTTGTTCTTTATCGAGAACTTCAGGTAACTAGCCTTATCTGAAAATGTTGGTTTAGGCAAGAGTGAGCACGACGGCTCAGCAAGTTCAACAGCTACACATAACACATTACATGCTTCACATAAAATTTACAATTTATACTAACATCATGTTTTTCATGCATTTCAGTTTATGACATACTGCTCATGTATATCATGCCTCGCATTTAATCTATGCTTCATGTCTAACCTCTACCATGACATATAGTTCAATGCAGAACAATTGTCTTAAATCAACTACCGCATATCAACAGTTCAAATCAACTTATTGCACAAAGGCACATTAAAACATCTTTGCACATAACCACGTATGAGCACATCTCAGTTTAATAACAAACTTATAATTCATGCACATAATACAACACGTTCTGAAAAACTTGCCTGGACTTGTATAACCAGCTTACGTTAATCTTTCACGTTCCTCGCACCACCTACACGATATGTGAGATCAACGGTGCACAATATCAGTCAAAGTTTGACTCAATACTAAATCTTATTTTAAAGATATTTATTTCTTCTTATCATCCCCTTTATTTAATAAGGTTAATTTCATATTTTAGTCTCTCTTTGACTTGACTCAGTGTTTCATATTCAACACCATAAATCTTTTGTTCGAAACTATGCAATTCTGACATTTATTAATGTCACTGCATTAAAACTTGGACCCTATATTTATTTAGGTCGATCTATCAATTAATCACTAGTGGACCATACCCTTGGTTTAACTTAATCACATCATTTATCTCGATACCTATCATAATATTACCCACCTTGGATAATATTTTAAATTTTACTATCAATTAGTAATAACTTATAATGTTATTTAATTGTTAAATAACACTTTAAATAATCATTACTATTATTAATTTATTTTTAATAATAGTTTACCTTAATCATTATTATTAATAATTTAATTGCTTGCTAATATTATTACCCTTTAATAATATTTTAATTGACTTCTCATTATTATCAATCATTTTAATAATAATTTAATTGTTCATCAATATTATCAATCATTTAATAATATTTGAAATCCTCACGTATCATTAGTAATTATTTAATAACGATTCAACCCTTAACTATTATTACCCAATAGTTAATTACTTGTTAAACAATATTATTAATTCTTTAATAATATTCTAAATCTTTCTTTATCATTATTATTTATTTAATAATGATTTAACTCTTAACTATTATTATTTAATAGTTAATTAAATGCTAAATAATATTATTAATCCTTTAATAATATTTTAAATTAATTACATATCATTATTAATTATTGAATAATGATTAAATTCTTAACTATTATCATACTCTAATATTATTAATCTTTTAATAATATCTTAATCATTTCCTAAACTTATAAACAATTTATTTTAATTGTTTACACTTTACTAATTAATGCATTTTTATCATTCTAAAATGCCAAACCCATAAAATTTTATCAACAATGACTAAATCCCTCATCAAAAATCTGCGTATACCGTATATAGGATTTCCAAGCCATAAATCCTATTTTCTAAATTTTCAACATCACATCACATAATTAATTCATTTAATCATAACTAGTCCATTTCCATGAAAATACCAAATTAGTTCTAAAAATTCTTATTTTCTGGTATTTGACAGGATATAGCTCCATATTGAACATATATTTTTCTCATAATTTTTAAAATTCATTTACTAGTTTTAAATAGCCCAAAATAATCAGATCTTGCACCATTTATCATAAATTATTCCTTTTTCAGAATATTATGAAATTTTCAGGATTAGTTCCTGTTATCATAGACAAGCTCCTGTATAAATTTCATATTTTTCTGAGTTGTACACAAAAAGTTATTTTGATACATTTCTAAAAATCACACTTTATTGTAAAATCCATAACTTGAGTTTTACACAATCAAAAATCACCATCTTTTTACTAGACTCAGTTAGATTATCAAACTATCATTCCAAAAATATTCAGAATTTTTAGAGAAATAAAAGTGGACGAAACTGCCCCTGGACCAAACTGAACAGTAACTATTTTTGGCCTTTTCAGATTTTCGGACAGTTTTGGGGTCCTTCACGGAAACGATTATAAAACGAAATCTACAACTCCGATTAAGGTCCAGTCGGAGGCGTTGGACTCGTATTTTCCTAAACTATAGTTTTCATTTATTAAACACCAAATTTGGAGTTGTCTAGGTCTCGAAAAACAGTGTTAAATGGGCTGATCAGTAGCTAATTTTTCTGATTTTCCAACATGGATGTGTTTTACTAAAAATTCCATAACTTGCTCATTTTAAATCGGATTTTAGTCATTCAACTTGGAGAATCTTCATATTTCATGGATCTATTACCCAAAATTGGCGGATCATAAATCCGACTTACGAATCGTGAACAGTAATTCCGTGAAGGGGCTGCTACGTATTAGATTAACTTGTTTTTGTCGGTAAAAATTTATTCAATGAGTTTGATGAAATTTTTCATCACAAACACATATAAAAACCCATGTTAAACCCATCAAACTATGAATATACATATATTACATAGTTAAAGACTTCTAGACCATCAAAACAAGTTTTGATCGGTTAAAAATATATTTTAACCGTTTAAAACTTATTTAAACAACAAAAATGAAATTAAAAAAATTTAGAGTACTTTTTAACCTCTTAGACATGGATGATCTTCTTCCTCTTGATATGAGCTAGGCTTGTGACTCCACCTTGCTCATTCTCTAACAATTTTCCTTAGTGGATCATCAATCTCCCAAAGCTTGCTTACTTTTCTCTAGAATACTCTCTCTTTTCTCTCTAGGAGTTTATTGAAAAATAACTAACAAACATAACAAGAGGGTGATGGATGCTATATATAGACCCTCCCTAATCACCATCAACCTTCACTAATCAACTAGTGTTGGTGAATTTAAGGGTTAATCAAGCTTACTATAGCTTGAATGACCAATTGAGTGACATTTTGATTGACCATTTGAATGACTAGGGTTGGTGGGGAGTTGTTGAGCAACTTTGCACTCCAAATTCACCAACAAGCAACCTTTCTATCCTTGTGGGCCCCAAAATTCGGGATTTCTCTTTTTATTACACCAATTTAGCTTTATTTTTATATCCTATATCATTATATAAGTATCCATATGTATATACACCAATATATATATATTGACCATCACTTTGACTAACATTTGGGCTCCACATTGAACTCTAGGATTTATTATATTGGGATCCTCCAATTAAATTTGTTTGGGCTCAATTTATTTACTACATTGGGCTAATATTAAATACTCTATGTTACATTTAATTAAAACAAGCATTGGGCTTGGTTAATTATTACATAAATCAATGTTCAAATTAAATTATATGGACTACTAGGTTAATTAATTTGACCTAGTTTAATACCTCAATTGGACTTATAATATAATCCAATTAGATTTGCTATAATTAATTCTACCACATTGGGTTACTTAATTAACTCATCCATAGTTAATTCTTAACACCACATTTATTTACCTATCAATTAACCAATGATTGGTTAATGTTCTCTCTTGTCTACCAACTAGGGTTATTCAATTAACCCTACACTAGTTAATTCTCTACACTCAATCAATACTTGAAATGCTTCTCCCAACCATTGACCATCATTTGACTTTTAATGGTTTGGGCTACATAACTTACTTTTTATTGGGCTCTCTTATTTAATTACCATCTTCATGTAAATATTCCCATATTGGCTAACACATATAATCCTTTTGGGCTAATCCACTAGTAGTAATTAAATTACTTGGACTCTTGATGAGGTTAAATCTTTAAATTTATTTGGACCTCTATATAAATCTTCAACAAGACTTACAACAACTAACATATTGGGATTGTTTTAATCTCACCTTTGAATTATATACCTCAACTTAATAATTAAGTTAATTTCTTAATTAATTACTTCTTATTATTGCCATCGTCGGCAATAATTCTAGCTCCTCTATAACTTTAACTCATAACTAATATAATTAATCTAATTAATTTTATTTCATGACTTTCTTTCTTACTTCAAATTTAAACTAATTAATTTATTAGTTTTTATTGAGTATTAATTACTCATCTTTTTATTGGGCTAACAAACACAACTCTAGGAATATATAACTATGTATATATATCCTTATAACCGTCTTCACTTCTCAAATGAATTTATTTCTTTAATAAATTCTCTATATGCATCATAAAATATTTCCACATTTAATTTCTAACAAATACATTATGTTAAAAAAAAATGTTTACCCATTTTCTACACATCTTACTTCTCACATTCTAGGTTTTAAACCTTAACCTTTAATAAAATCAATTAAGATATTATTTAAAATCTTGAAAATATCTGGGATATTACATTCACCCCTTCTTATAAGAATTTCGTCCCCGAAATTTCATCATACTCATTTCTACCAGTCTTTTATCACTGAGAATATCTCTTTACTCGTCAAATTCTATGACCACCATTTTCTAGGAAGTTCATACTTCTAAACTCATAATTCCAGAACAATGGAATATATCTTACAGAAGAATAAATTGAAAATCAATATCTTACAGAAGAATAAATTGAAAATCAAAATATTCATTAAAACTTTCATACAATGCTGAGGGATCATCAAGACCGTGAACATCCGAAAGGAATTAACTGAATTCCGAATAAGTAGTATTTATCCCTGTAAATACTTATAAACAGAGTGTTTATCAATCACAAAGACTGAAAACCTTCCATAGGTGTACGCTAGGTGATCAGCCTATTGTACCATACGTCGTGCAGAACGTCTTAGTTGGGCGCCAGTCGGAGCTATATGCCGACAAAATATATCTGCTTTAGCTGACAGAATATATTTTTTTTTTGCACTTGTTCACCTCAGACTTACTACAAAATTCTGTTCCAAAATAATTTGGATTGGATAATAAAACTTGAGTCAATTCTGACCAAAGATGTCCAGTCAAAATAAATGACAAAGACTCACATCATTGAACTGTTCGTATATTACGATTCAAAAATTATTTCAGATTAGTTAAAATAACTAAAATTCATTTATAGGACTTCATGATACCGCATTATCTTGACAGTACGTTGAGGATTCCGTCATTAATTCATGACTTCATGATACCGCACATCTTGACAGTACGTTGAGGATTTCGTCCTTTTCATCCCCACACCATGGCTTTAATGGCGTGTGATGATTTTATAAATACATTTTGATATTTTCAAATCAATTTGTCTAGCTGAAACAATAAGCATAGACTATTCTTTAAACGTTTTAAAATACTGAAAATCATTTTATGACTTTGTCATACTACATCATACCATAGTGGGCTTTAAACATCCAACACTAGGTTACTCTGCATTGATGACTCCATCGTTTATCATCTCTGCACTAAATGCATTAATGATTTATAAAATATATTTGTCTTTTCAAAAGCACAAAAGTGCGAATTTAGCACGATTTTAAGAATTTCAAAGTCTAGCATAGCTAGAAGATTTAGAATATCCTAAAACCTTAAAATACCTCAAATTTCTCCTCCGCATTCTTTTTCAGCTTAATAACTATATCTGGTAAAGCTCCAGTCTTACTACTTAACTCTACCCATACTTACTGTTCATCAAACTTACCACACATTAGGAGTTCAGGTACTTGCCACAGTCATATGGGTTGGAGAACTTATCCTAGTCAGACCAAAATCGTCCATTCGCTGAGGGGTTCCACCATACGATTATGAGTCACGAACTTACCATCAGTATAAGTTTTAAGAACACGTACTTATCTTAATATTCTCTACATATCCAATATATAATGAGAAAAGAATCACCTCCTCACCATATATACATCGAATAGCGTGACATCAGGTTCAAATTGATTATCACTATAGGAAGCTAAGTGGTTGTCAAACCAAACGCAATCTCCTGCCCATACAATAAATTGGTCAACTCGGCCACTAATCAATATAGAAAGTTAAGCGGTCGTTAAACCAAGAACAAATCCTCTGCCCATACAAAGAACTGTTAAACTCAGCTACTATATTAATATAGGAAGCTAAGTGGTTCTAAACCAAGCACAAATCCATACAAGGAATCGTACAACTCAGCCACTAATATGAGTTCTCAATTAAAAACCCACAAACCTTCTAATTTTCTTAACTGAATACGAATTCTCTCCATTCATATTTTAGCACATCTGTCTCATTACGAGTTCATTTCTCTAGATCATTTCATGACCTTATTAGCATTTTCTTTATGCTTCTCAAAATCTTTTCATAAGATAATTTCTATCATTTCTTCAAATTAGGTACAACATGACCTTTTTCATCTCTCTTATATCTTCTTAAATCCATATTTGGATAATCTTCTATATATGAATTTTTCAAATTCATCTTTTATTACTTAAACTCTTCCGGAGTTTATTCATTTATCATTTTACTTATCTTCTACTACGGTTATAGCCTAAGGTACTCTTACCTAAGGTTTATAACCTATCAGCTCTGATACCAACTTGTGACGACCCCGAATCCGGGTTCCTCGAACCTCGGATCCGGTTCAACACGAGTACAACATTTTCCTTATCTTTTGTGAATTTTAACAATATTATAATTGCTAAATAATCATTTATTTACAATTATATAACACCTCCTTCTATTCCAGAATCGAAATCTTTATACATTCCTAGTATGTCTCAATATCATACATGATACGACATTCTATTACAATCAATTTGAGTATTTAATACTCATATAACATACCAACTAAGTCTTATGCTACAGAATCATTTACCTGTCCAATTCGGACTGATATCTACAATAGATATTTAGATCTTCAATGGAAGTAATATATTTTCCTGTTCCTTGTTCTTTATCGAGAACTTCAGGTAACTAGCCTTATCTGAAAATGTTGGTTTAGGCAAGAGTGAGCACGACGGCTCAGCAAGTTCAACAGCTACACATAACACATTACATGCTTCACATAAAATTTACAATTTATACTAACATCATGTTTTTCATGCATTTCAGTTTATGACATACTGCTCATGTATATCATGCCTCGCATTTAATCTATGCTTCATGTCTAACCTCTACCATGACATATAGTTCAATGCAGAACAATTGTCTTAAATCAACTACCGCATATCAACAGTTCAAATCAACTTATTGCACAAAGGCACATTAAAACATCTTTGCACATAACCACGTATGAGCACATCTCAGTTTAATAACAAACTTATAATTCATGCACATAATACAACACGTTCTGAAAAACTTGCCTGGACTTGTATAACCAGCTTACGTTAATCTTTCACGTTCCTCGCACCACCTACACGATATGTGAGATCAACGGTGCACAATATCAGTCAAAGTTTGACTCAATACTAAATCTTATTTTAAAGATATTTATTTCTTCTTATCATCCCCTTTATTTAATAAGGTTAATTTCATATTTTAGTCTCTCTTTGACTTGACTCAGTGTTTCATATTCAACACCATAAATCTTTTGTTCGAAACTATGCAATTCTGACATTTATTAATGTCACTGCATTAAAACTTGGACCCTATATTTATTTAGGTCGATCTATCAATTAATCACTAGTGGACCATACCCTTGGTTTAACTTAATCACATCATTTATCTCGATACCTATCATAATATTACCCACCTTGGATAATATTTTAAATTTTACTATCAATTAGTAATAACTTATAATGTTATTTAATTGTTAAATAACACTTTAAATAATCATTACTATTATTAATTTATTTTTAATAATAGTTTACCTTAATCATTATTATTAATAATTTAATTGCTTGCTAATATTATTACCCTTTAATAATATTTTAATTGACTTCTCATTATTATCAATCATTTTAATAATAATTTAATTGTTCATCAATATTATCAATCATTTAATAATATTTGAAATCCTCACGTATCATTAGTAATTATTTAATAACGATTCAACCCTTAACTATTATTACCCAATAGTTAATTACTTGTTAAACAATATTATTAATTCTTTAATAATATTCTAAATCTTTCTTTATCATTATTATTTATTTAATAATGATTTAACTCTTAACTATTATTATTTAATAGTTAATTAAATGCTAAATAATATTATTAATCCTTTAATAATATTTTAAATTAATTACATATCATTATTAATTATTGAATAATGATTAAATTCTTAACTATTATCATACTCTAATATTATTAATCTTTTAATAATATCTTAATCATTTCCTAAACTTATAAACAATTTATTTTAATTGTTTACACTTTACTAATTAATGCATTTTTATCATTCTAAAATGCCAAACCCATAAAATTTTATCAACAATGACTAAATCCCTCATCAAAAATCTGCGTATACCGTATATAGGATTTCCAAGCCATAAATCCTATTTTCTAAATTTTCAACATCACATCACATAATTAATTCATTTAATCATAACTAGTCCATTTCCATGAAAATACCAAATTAGTTCTAAAAATTCTTATTTTCTGGTATTTGACAGGATATAGCTCCATATTGAACATATATTTTTCTCATAATTTTTAAAATTCATTTACTAGTTTTAAATAGCCCAAAATAATCAGATCTTGCACCATTTATCATAAATTATTCCTTTTTCAGAATATTATGAAATTTTCAGGATTAGTTCCTGTTATCATAGACAAGCTCCTGTATAAATTTCATATTTTTCTGAGTTGTACACAAAAAGTTATTTTGATACATTTCTAAAAATCACACTTTATTGTAAAATCCATAACTTGAGTTTTACACAATCAAAAATCACCATCTTTTTACTAGACTCAGTTAGATTATCAAACTATCATTCCAAAAATATTCAGAATTTTTAGAGAAATAAAAGTGGACGAAACTGCCCCTGGACCAAACTGAACAGTAACTATTTTTGGCCTTTTCAGATTTTCGGACAGTTTTGGGGTCCTTCACGGAAACGATTATAAAACGAAATCTACAACTCCGATTAAGGTCCAGTCGGAGGCGTTGGACTCGTATTTTCCTAAACTATAGTTTTCATTTATCAAACACCAAATTTGGAGTTGTCTAGGTCTCGAAAAACAGTGTTAAATGGGCTGATCAGTAGCTAATTTTTCTGATTTTCCAACATGGATGTGTTTTACTAAAAATTCCATAACTTGCTCATTTTAAATCGGATTTTAGTCATTCAACTTGGAGAATCTTCATATTTCATGGATCTATTACCCAAAATTGGCGGATCATAAATCCGACTTACGAATCGTGAACAGTAATTCCGTGAAGGGGCTGCTACGTATTAGATTAACTTGTTTTTGTCGGTAAAAATTTATTCAATGAGTTTGATGAAATTTTTCATCACAAACACATATAAAAACCCATGTTAAACCCATCAAACTATGAATATACATATATTACATAGTTAAAGACTTCTAGACCATCAAAACAAGTTTTGATCGGTTAAAAATATATTTTAACCGTTTAAAACTTATTTAAACAACAAAAATGAAATTAAAAAAATTTAGAGTACTTTTTAACCTCTTAGACATGGATGATCTTCTTCCTCTTGATATGAGCTAGGCTTGTGACTCCACCTTGCTCATTCTCTAACAATTTTCCTTAGTGGATCATCAATCTCCCAAAGCTTGCTTACTTTTCTCTAGAATACTCTCTCTTTTCTCTCTAGGAGTTTATTGAAAAATAACTAACAAACATAACAAGAGGGTGATGGATGCTATATATAGACCCTCCCTAATCACCATCAACCTTCACTAATCAACTAGTGTTGGTGAATTTAAGGGTTAATCAAGCTTACTATAGCTTGAATGACCAATTGAGTGACATTTTGATTGACCATTTGAATGACTAGGGTTGGTGGGGAGTTGTTGAGCAACTTTGCACTCCAAATTCACCAACAAGCAACCTTTCTATCCTTGTGGGCCCCAAAATTCGGGATTTCTCTTTTTATTACACCAATTTAGCTTTATTTTTATATCCTATATCATTATATAAGTATCCATATGTATATACACCAATATATATATATTGACCATCACTTTGACTAACATTTGGGCTCCACATTGAACTCTAGGATTTATTATATTGGGATCCTCCAATTAAATTTGTTTGGGCTCAATTTATTTACTACATTGGGCTAATATTAAATACTCTATGTTACATTTAATTAAAACAAGCATTGGGCTTGGTTAATTATTACATAAATCAATGTTCAAATTAAATTATATGGACTACTAGGTTAATTAATTTGACCTAGTTTAATACCTCAATTGGACTTATAATATAATCCAATTAGATTTGCTATAATTAATTCTACCACATTGGGTTACTTAATTAACTCATCCATAGTTAATTCTTAACACCACATTTATTTACCTATCAATTAACCAATGATTGGTTAATGTTCTCTCTTGTCTACCAACTAGGGTTATTCAATTAACCCTACACTAGTTAATTCTCTACACTCAATCAATACTTGAAATGCTTCTCCCAACCATTGACCATCATTTGACTTTTAATGGTTTGGGCTACATAACTTACTTTTTATTGGGCTCTCTTATTTAATTACCATCTTCATGTAAATATTCCCATATTGGCTAACACATATAATCCTTTTGGGCTAATCCACTAGTAGTAATTAAATTACTTGGACTCTTGATGAGGTTAAATCTTTAAATTTATTTGGACCTCTATATAAATCTTCAACAAGACTTACAACAACTAACATATTGGGATTGTTTTAATCTCACCTTTGAATTATATACCTCAACTTAATAATTAAGTTAATTTCTTAATTAATTACTTCTTATTATTGCCATCGTCGGCAATAATTCTAGCTCCTCTATAACTTTAACTCATAACTAATATAATTAATCTAATTAATTTTATTTCATGACTTTCTTTCTTACTTCAAATTTAAACTAATTAATTTATTAGTTTTTATTGAGTATTAATTACTCATCTTTTTATTGGGCTAACAAACACAACTCTAGGAATATATAACTATGTATATATATCCTTATAACCGTCTTCACTTCTCAAATGAATTTATTTCTTTAATAAATTCTCTATATGCATCATAAAATATTTCCACATTTAATTTCTAACAAATACATTATGTTAAAAAAAAATGTTTACCCATTTTCTACACATCTTACTTCTCACATTCTAGGTTTTAAACCTTAACCTTTAATAAAATCAATTAAGATATTATTTAAAATCTTGAAAATATCTGGGATATTACACGGCCTCCCCCCTACGCCAGCCAAACGACGTCGTTTGGCCTGACATTACCAAAACTCAGTCGCGCATGGCGCGGCTTCCCTTCTGCCCCCCCCCCCCCTCCCCCAAAACGACGCCGTTTTTACTCGGTGTCCGAAAAAAAAATGTGCAGCAGCCCTAAAAAAATTTCTTCTTCTTCTTCCCAGCGACAGTAGCCAACAAGAACAATTTCAACCAATTTTTGTTCACATTTTCTACAACATAATTATTCTAAAAAATCACATAATCCATAAATATACATCTAAAAATTATTTAGAATAATTATTCTAATTATTTTCTAATTTTTCACTAAATTATTTTATAACTAAAAATACACAAAATAAATCAATTAAAATATTTTATACCTTCCAAAGCTTAATAATCCTTTAATAAAACTTGATAAGCTCCTTGTTGGCACCAATCTTTCCCTCTTTTTTTGGCGGCTATAGTGGTCAGGTGGTGGTGTTCGGTGGAAAGAAGGAGAAATGAGAGAGTTTAAGTTTATTTTTTTTTTATATGCATTTCCTTCTTCTTCCTTTTGTTTTTCTTTTCTTTTATAATTAAAGGTACTTAATCCTTTTTGACCAACCCAACAAATCCACCGACTTTCCATAACCGACTTTGTTTCAGATAAACAACATGCAAAAATTAAGAATTTAATACATTACGTAATTATTTCGTATAATAAATATTTTATATAATGTATATAAAATATTTATTTTAATTCACTAAAAATCATAAATTGATTTATAAATAATATTTATACCCTTTTGGGTACTTTATTTGATAAATTTTGTACACGCATATTAACATGCATATAATTATATGAGATAATTTATACCTCCAAAATTCATAAAATAATTCATATAACATATAAAAATTATTTTTCATACTTTTTCACTTCATTACATGGACAACATGTTACATTAACATGTTTACGTTTCTGAAATATTATCCTCCATAAAAATCATAAAAATTCCATTATACATAAACATAATTTTTAATAATTTAAAACATTCCTTCTCTTCATTCATTTTTTATTTCTTTACTATTTACATTAACTTTCTTATATAAATTATATAATTTATTATTATATAATTTATATAATTACATTCTCCTATTTAATAATTTTTAACATTCCTCCATAATTATTGATTAATTATATAATCAACAATTATACTTATATTTACTCTCTCATTAATTTCATCATCTTATATATATCATTCTTATATAATTTATTCTTCCATTAATATTTTACTTTAATTTCCTTATATAAATTATATACTTTATTAATATATAATTTATAAAATTACTTCATCCTCTTAAACAATTTCTAAACATTCACCATAATTTAATTGTACAATTTTTTTGCACCCTTACATGTAATTTCTCTTATTCTTAATTAATTATTTTTAAACAATTTATTTACTCTTTAATTACTTTCATTCCACACAATTTATCATGATCTATGCACAGATTTAATTTACCAATTAAATCTCATCACATACTCTAATTTACATAAAATATCTCAATCAAAAGTAATTTAAATAACCTTAATGATATTGTTATTTAATTTCTTGTTTAATATTATTAAAGAAATCTCAAAAATTCGGATCCTCACAGAATTTTTGAAAATATAAAAAAATGCCTTATGCGTGAATAGTATTTTTTCGTTAATTTTCTGAAAAAATATTTTTCTTTCACAATTCATTAACACATTAATCACCACATAACACATTGATTGGATCATAGAAATCCTCTTGATTAATCATTAATGATCATATTACGAGAGCTACAAAATCCCAATTTCCTTTTCAGCCTCTATAATATCCCAGATATTTTCAATATTTTTTATAATATCTTAATTGATTTAATTAAAGGTTAATGTTTAAAACATAGAATTTGAGAAGTAAGATGTGTAGAAAATGGGTAAACATTTTTTTTTTAACATAATTGTTTTGTTAGAAATTAAATGTAAGAATATTTTTAATGATGCATGTAGAGAATTTATTAAGGAAATAAATTTAATTGAGAAGTGAATGTGATTATATGAATACATATATATACCTAAAGTGTGCTTGTTAGCCAAATAAAAAGATGAGTAATTAATACTCAACAAAACTAATAAAGTAATTAGTTTTAATATAAAGTAAGAAGTAATGTTGTAAAATATAATTAATTAGGTTAATTATATTAGTAGTGAGTCCAAGTAATTTAATTACTACTAGTGGACTAGCCCAAAAGGATTATATGTGTTAGCCCAATATGAGAATACTTGCATGAAGGGGGTATTTAAATAAGAGAGCCCAATGAAAAGTAAGCTATGTAGCCCAAACTTTTAAAAGTCCAATGTTGGTCAAAGTGTGGGAAAATACTATTGAGTGTAGAGAATTAACTAATGTAGGGTTAATTGAATAACTCTAGTTGGTAGACAAGAGAGAGAATTAACCAAACATTGGTTAATTGATAGATAAAGGAATGTAGAGTTGAGAATTAACCATGTATTAGTTAATTGTGTAACCCAATGTAGGAATAACTATATGGGTATGGGTAATTATATTATAAACCCAAGTTAATGCTAAAAGGTAGTTAATGAATTAAATTTAATCAAGTCAAAGTACTTGTATTAATGTGTATTAAAATCAACACTACCGCCGCAGCGGTAGGTTTCACCGCCGCAGCGGTGAAACTCTCTGGATTATGAAAAATAGAACTACCGCCGCAGCGGTAGGTTTCACCGCCGCAGCGGTGAAACTTTCTGGAATATAAACTTAGAACTACCGCCGCAGCGGTGGTAACCGCCGCCGCAAAGTTGGTATAGACTATTTGAAAATTAACTTTGAATAAGTTAATTTAGCAACCCAATGTGGTAGATTAATGTAATGCAAGTTTAATTGGAGTATGCTATAAGTCCAAGTGATGTTTTAATCTAGGTCAAATAAATTTATCTAGTAGTCCATGTAATATTTGAACAAGCTCAATGCTTGTTTTAATTAAATGTACCATAGAGTATGTAATGTTAGCCCAATGTAATAATTAAATTGAGCCCAAACAAATTAAATAAATGAGCCCAACTTATTTAATTCCTAAGTCCAAAGTGGAGCCTAATAGGAAGTCAAAATTGGTCAACAATTGATCATATGTGTATATATATATATATATATATATATATATATATATATATATATATATATATATATATGTATGTATAAATGTATATTTAAGCTATAAAAATAAAGCAAAAATGGGGGATTAAATCCCATTTTGCTGAGATTTAGAGGTCTCCACAAGGGGGTGGCTTGATTTGCTTGGTTGCTTCACTTGTACACAATGTCAAAGTGGTTCACCAACCCTAGTCAATCACCTAGTCATTCAAGTGGTCAATCAATCCAATAGTAAGCATAATTAACTCCTAATTTGACTATGTTAGTTGATTAGTAGGAGTTGATGGTGATTAAGGGAGTGCTATATATAGAGAAGAGGGAAAGAGCTAGCAAATGTTAGTCATTTGCTAGCTAGTTCAAGTGTAGTAGAGAGAGAAGCTCTAGAGAAAAATAAGAGCTACTTTGTGAGATTGATGATCCACCATGGAAAAATGTTGGAGGATGATCAAGGTGGATTCACAAGCCAAGATCATGTCAATAGAAAGGAAAGCATCCATGTATAAAAGGTTAAAAAGTGTTCTAAACCCTCTTTAGTTCATTTTTATAGTTTAGATATTATTTGAACGGTCAAAATGTATTTTTAACCGATCAAAAGTTATTTTGATGCTCTAGAAGTCTAAATCTATGATATATAGGTAGATTCATGGTTTAGTATGTTTAAAACAAGTATTGGTATGTGTGGTATGCAAATAAATGGAAGAAAATTCCATATTGCGATTTACCGGTAAAACCCTAAGGGGTTCGATCTTTAAATTTCATGTCAAACGTTTTTAAAAATGTGATCAAACCATGAAATATTGTAAAACAAGAAGTTAGAAAGACAACAACACTAAGTTGGTGTCATTTGGATGTGTAGAGTTTATTTTATTCAAGTTTGAACAATTAAAACCAAGGATTTGTGATTTTAGTTTTCACTTTGTCCTTGTGAGCCATTTTTAGTCTAGTTCCGTTCGGAATTTGGATTTGTGATCTAAAGAGAAATTGTAGAGGGGGAAATTCTGATGAGAATGGACTCAAGACTCACCCCAAAATGTTTTGAAATGAAGAAGTTATGGCTTTCAGAGCGTCGGAGGGTCCGGCAGTCCCCAAATTAGGTTTTCGGAAATTTGTACTACCGCCGCAGCGGTCAAACATTCTGCCAGTAATATGTTTTAGCCGTCCGGGTCGGTCCGGGTCGGGTCGGGTCGGTCCGGGTTGAGTTTTTTATGAAAATTTAAGTTGAAATGCATGTAAAATGAATGTATTTGAATACCAAACCTATTTATGTAAAGTTTATTACTGACTTAATGGTATCTAAATGTATAAAATAAAGACTTAAGTTAACACAATTAAAAGGTTAACTAGTGGTATTGTTTGAACAATATTAAAATATTATTAAATGATGAATAATATTAAAAGGTTATTAAATGTGTAATAACATTGTATATGATGAAAATGTTATTAAATAATTAATGACATTAGTAAGTGATTAAAATATTATTAAATGGTTAATAATATTAATAAGTGATTAAAATATTATTAAATGGTTAATAATATTAAGAAGCGAGTAAAATATTATTAAATGGTTAATAATATTAATAAGTGAGTAAAATATTATTAAATGGTTAATAATATTAATAAGTGAGTAAAATATTAGTAAATGGTTAATAATATTAAGAAGTGATTAAAATATTATTAAATGGTTAATAATATTAAGAAGTGATTAAAATATTATTAAATGGTTAATAATATTAAGAAGTGATTAAAATATTATTAATTGGTTAATAATATTAATAAGTGATTAAAATATTATTAAATTGTTAATAATATTTAAACGTAGTTGTATATTATCAAGGGTAGATAATATTTTGAGGTATTTGGTACATTATTAATGTCCAAATCATTAAGTTATGTAAAAGAAGAAAGTTTAATTGAATTAAACAAATGTAAATAGTCCATTTGTGACTAATTTAGACAACTTATTAAAAGTGGGTCGTACGAAGATTGTATAATGAAAGTGTAAGCTGGTTAAACATGCCTAATATGTCCAAACTGTATTTGGGCTAGGGTTTTTGTCCGGAACTTAAGAGTTCGTTTATCGGACAACTAAAGAGTTAATAATTTGAAGTTAAAGTCTTAAGTTAAGACTAATTAAAAGTCCTGGTAGCTAATGATTATATCAATTTGTTATATAAATTGTAGGTTGAGCAAATGACGCAAATAGGCGTAAATGGTAGAAGCTGCCAGGCAAGTTTTTCAGAACTTGCTCCTATGTGTATTAACATGCTGCCATGTGATATTTAATTGTTGATAAGATAATCTAATGATGATTTTGTGATATGTGAAATGCATGAAGTATGATTACATGAAAAATATGTACAAGAATACAGCAGGATTTGCTAAATGCTAGTTGGTTATTGTATGAAAGGCCTGAGGAGCATGATGTAAGTATAAAATGCATAGTATGTTTAAAATGTGAAGCATGCAATGTGTTATGTGTAACTGTTAAACTTGCTGAGCCGTCGTGCTCACTCTTGCTTAAAACCAACATTTTCAGATAGTGCAAGTTAGGTGAAGTTTTCGATAAAGATCAAGGAACAGGAAAGCATAATACTTTCACTGAAGATCTAGATGTCTATTGTAGATATCAGTCCGAATTGGACAGGTAAATGATTGAGTAGTATACGAATTAGTTGGTATATTATATGAGTGTTAAATACTCAATTTGATTGTAATAGAATGTCGTATCATGTATGATATTGAGACATACTAGGAATGTATAAAGATTGCGATTCTGGAATAGAAAGAGATGTTGTGAAATTGTAAATAAATGGTTATTCACCAATTATTATATTGTTGTAATTCATGAACAATAAGGAAAATGTAGTACTCGTGTTGAACCGGATCCGAGGTTCAAGGAACCCGGATTTGGGGTCGTCACAAGTTGGTATCAGAGCTGATAGGTTATAAACCTTAGGTAAGAGTACCTTAGGCTATAACCGTAGTAGAAGATAACTAATATGATAAATGAATAAACTCCGAAAGAGTTTAAGTAATAAAAGATGGATTTGAAAAATTCATATATAGAATATTATCCAAAGATGGATTTAAGAAGATATAAGAGAGATGAAAAAGGTCATGTTGTACCTAATTTGAAGAAATGATAGAAAATATCTTATGATAAGATTTTGAGAAGCATAAAGAACATGCTAATATGGTCATGAAATGATCTAGAGAAATGAACTCGTAATGAGGTAGATATGCTAAAATATGAATGGAGTGAATTCATATTCAGTTAAGAAAATTAGAGGTTTGTGAGTTTTTAAATTGAGGACTCATATTAGTGACTGAGTTGTATGATTCCTTGTATCTGCGGGAAATTTATGATTGGTTTTAGAACCGCTTAGCTTCCTATATTAATATAGTGGTTGAGTTGAACGAACCCTTGTATGGGTGGGGGCTATGATATGTCAGGGAACCAATTTGGGAGATGCTGCTGCGAAACTTGCACGATCAGTGTGTATCGAAGAAGAAAGATATGCACTGGTGGCACGTGTTTCCCTTACAGTGTTGAACAGTTGGGAAACTGATGTATTTGTTCTTGGTTTAAGGACCGCTTAACTTCCTATATTGATTAGTGGCTAAGTTGACCAATTTCTTGTATGGGCCGGAGATTGTGTTTGGTTTGACGACCACTTAACTTTCTATAGTATTAATCGATTGAAACCTGGTGTCGCGCTATTCGTTATATGTATGTTGAGAAGGTAATTCTTTTCTTATGTGTATAACGGATAGGTAGAGGATGTTAAGATAAGTTCGTGTTCTGAAAACTGACACGCATGGTAAGTTCGTGACTCATAGTCATGTGGTGGAGCCCCTCAGCGAATGGGTGACTTTGGCCTGACTAGGACAAGCTCCTCAAACCATATGATTGTGGTAAGTTCCTGAGCCCAAATACGTGGTAAGTTTGATGAACAGTGAGTATGGGTAGAGTTAAGTAGCAAGATTAAAGCTATACTAGATATAGTTGTTAAGCTGGAAAAGAATGTGGAGGAAAAATTTGAGGTGTTTTGAGGTTTTAGGATATTCCAAATCTTCTAGCTATGCTAGACTTTGAAATTCTTAAAATCGTGCTAAATTCGCACTGTTGTGCTTTTGAAAAGACAAATGAATTTTCTTGTTTTATTATTAAGTCGCAGTAACACGAGGTGTGGAGAAGTCCATCGTTACTTGTGATGAGATGATAAACGATGGAGTCATAAATGCAGAGTAACCTAGTGTTGGATGTATTTTTAAGCCCACTATGGTATGATGTAATATGACAAAGTCATAAAATAATTTTCAGTATTTTGAAACGTTTAAAAAGAGTTTATGCTAATTGTTTCGGCTAGACAAATTGATTTGAAAATATCAAAATGTATTTATAAAATCATCACACGCCATTAAAGCCATGGTGCAGAGATGAAAAAGACAGAATCCTCAACGCACTGTTGTAAAGGTGCGGTATCATGAAGTCCTATAAATGAATTTTAGTTACTATAACTAATCTGAAATAATTTTTGAGTCGTAATATACGAACAGTTCAATGATGTGAGTCTATGTCATTTATTTTGACTGGACACTTTTTGGTCAGAAATGACTCAAGTTTTATTTTTCAATCTAACTTATGCTGGAGCGGAATTTTGTAGTAAGTCTGAGGTGAACAACCCCATAATGGGGGATATGTCAGAGCCATGAATAAAGAACCCGCGAGGGGGCGCCCAACAGTGGTGGCATGCTGATATGGGTTGGTAAATCCAAAGAGTTCGACCCCGAGAGAAGTCGTTGTGCATAGCGCTAGAGTACGATAGGCTGATCACCTAGCGTACGAAACCATTGTGGTATGTTTTCAGTCTTTGTGATTAATAAACATTCTCGCAGTATGTTCACAGTCTTTATGACCCCTCAGAATAGTATGAAAGTTTTAATGAATATTTTGATTTTCAATTTATTCTTTTGTAAGATATTGATTTTCAATTTATTCTTCTGCAAGATATTCCATTGTTCTGGAATTGTGAAAAGTATGAACTTCCTACAAAAGGGTGGTCATAGAATTTGATGAGTGAAAATATATATTCAGAGATGAAAATTTGTTAGAAATGAGTATGATAAAATTTCGGGGACGAAATTCTTATAAGAATGGGTGAATGTAATATCCCAGATATTTTCAAGATTTTTTATAATATCTTAATTGATTTAATTAAAGGTTAATGTTTAAAACCTAGAATTTGAGAAGTAAGATGTGTAGAAAATGGGTAAACATTTTTTTTTTAACATAATTGATTTGTTAGAAATTAAATGTAAGAATATTTTTAATGATGCATGTAGAGAATTTATTAAGGAAATAAATTTAATTGAGAAGTGAAGGTGATTATATGAATACATATATATACCTAAAGTGTGCTTGTTAGCCAAATAAAAAGATGAGTAATTAATACTCAACAAAACTAATAAAGTAATTAGTTTTAATATAAAGTAAGAAGGAATGTTGTAAAATATAATTAATTAGGTTAATTATATTAGTTGTGAGTCTAAGTAATTTAATTACTACTAGTGGACTAGCCCAAAAGGATTATATGTGTTAGCCCAATATGGGAATACTTGCATGAAGGGGGTATTTAAATAAGAGAGCCCAATGAAAGGTAAGCTATGTAGCCCAAACTTTTAAAAGTCCAATGTTGGTCAAAGTGTGGGAAAATACTATTGAGTGTAGAGAATTAACTAATGTAGGGTTAATTGAATAACCCTAGTTGGTAGACAAGAGAGAGAATTAACCAAACATTGGTTAATTGATAGAGAAAGGAATGTAGAGTTGAGAATTAACCATGTATTAGTTAATTGTGTAACTCAATGTAGGAATAACTATATGGGTATGGGTAATTATATTATAAACCCAAGTTAATGCTAAAAGGTAGTTAATGAATTAAATTTAATCAAGTCAAAGTACTTGTATTAATGTGTATTAAAATCAACACTACCGCCGCAGCGGTAGGTTTCACCGCCGCAGCGGTGAAACTCTCTGGATTATGAAAAATAGAACTACCGCCGCAGCGGTAGGTTTCACCGCCACAGCGGTGAAACTTTCTGGAATATAAACTTAGAACTACCGCCGCAGCGGTGGTATAGACTGTTTGAAAATTAACTTTGAATAAGTTAATTTAGCAACCCAATGTGGTAGATTAATGTAATGCAAGTTTAATTGGAGTATGTTATAAGTCCAAGTGATGTTTTAATCTAGGTCAAATAAATTTACCTAGTAGTCCATGTAATATTTGAACAAGCCCAATGCTTGTTTTAATTAAATGTACCATAGGGTATGTAATGTTAGCCCAATGTAATAATTAAATTGAGCCCAAACAAATTAAATGAATGAGCCCAACTTATTTAATTCCTAAGTCCAAAGTGGAGCCCAATAGGAAGTCAAAATTGGTCAACAATTGATCATATGTGTATATATATATATATATAGATGTATAAATGTATATTTAAGCTATAAAAATAAAGAAAAAATGGGGGATTAAATCCCATTTTGCTGAGATTTAGAGGTCCCCACAAGGGGGTGGCTTGATTTGCTTGGTTGCTTCACTTGTACACAATGTCAAAGTGGTTCACCAACCCTAGTCAATCACCTAGTCATTCAAGTGGTCAATCAATCCAATAGTAAGCATAATTAACTCCTAATTTGACTATGTTAGTTGATTAGTAGGAGTTGATGGTGATTAAGGGAGTGTTATATATAGAGAAGAGGGAAAGAGCTAGCAAATGTTAGTCATTTGCTAGTTAGTTCAAGTGTAGTAGAGAGAGACTCTAGAGAAAAATAAGAGCTACTTTGTGAGATTGATGATCCACCATGGAAAAATGTTGGAGGATGATCAAGGTGGAGTCACAAGCCAAGATCATGTCAATAGAAAGGAAAGCATCCATGTATAAAAGGTTAAAAAGTGTTCTAAACCCTCTTTAGTTCATTTTTATAGTTTAGATATTATTTGAACGGTCAAAAGGTATTTTTAACCGATCAAAAGTTATTTTGATGCTCTAGAAGTCTAAATCTATGATATATAGGTAGATTCATGGTTTAGTATGTTTAAAACAAGTATTGGTATGTGTGGTATGCAAATAAATGGAAGAAAATTCCATATTGCGATTTACCGGTTAAACCCTAAGGGGTTCGATCTTTGAATTTCGTGTCAAACGTTTTTAAAAATGTGATCAAACCATGAAATATTGTAAAACAAGAAGTTAGAAAGACAACAACACTAAGTTGGTGTCATTTGGATGTGTAGAGTTTATTTTATTCAAGTTTGAACAATTAAAACCAAGGATTTGTGATTTTAGTTTTCACTTTGTCCTTGTGAGCCATTTTTAGTCTAGTTCCGTTCGGAATTTGGATTTGTGATCTAAAGAGAAATTGTAGAGGGGGAAATTCTGATGAGAATGGACTCAAGACTCACCCCAAAATGTTTTGAAATGAAGAAGTTATGGCTTTCAGAGCGTCGGAGGGTCCGGCAGTCCCCAAATTAGGTTTTCGAAAATTTGTACTACCGCCGCAGCGGTCAAACATTCTGCCAGTAATATGTTTTAGCCGTCCGGGTCGGTCTGGGTCGGGTCGGGTCGGTCCGGGTTGAGTTTTTTATGAAAATTTAAGTTGAAATGCATGTAAAATGAATGTATTTGAATACCAAACCTATTTATGTAAAGTTTATTACTGACTTAATGGTATCTAAATGTATAAAATAAATACTTAAGTTAACACAATTAAAAGGTTAACTAGTGGTATTGTTTGAACAATATTAAAATATTATTAAATGATGAATAATATTAAAAGGTTATTAAATGTGTAATAACATTGTATATGATGAAAATGTTATTAAATAATTAATGACATTAGTAAGTGATTAAAATATTATTAAATGGTTAATAATATTAAGAAGTGAGTAAAATATTATTAAATGGTTAATAATATTAAGAAGTGAGTAAAATATTATTAAATGGTTAATAATATTAATAAGTGAGTAAAATATTATTAAATGGTTAATAATATTAAAAAGTGATTAAAATATTATTAAATGGTTAATAATATTAAGAAGTGATTAAAATATTATTAAATGGTTAATAATATTAAGAAGTGATTAAAATATTATTAATTGGTTAATAATATTAATAAGTGATTAAAATATTATTAAATGGTTAATAATATTTAAACGTAATTGTATATTATCAAGGGTAGATAATATTTTGAGGTATTTGGTACATTATTAATGTCCAAATCATTAAGTTATGTAAAAGAAGAAAGTTTAATTGAATTAAACAAATGTAAATAGTCCATTTGTGACTAATTTAGACAACTTATTAAAAGTGGGTCGTACGAAGATTGTATAATGAAAGTGTAAGCTGGTTAAACATGCCTAATATGTCCAAACTGTATTTGGGCTAGGGTTTTTGTCCGGAACTTAAGAGTTCGTTTATCGGACAACTAAAGAGTTAATAATTTGAAGTTAAGGTCTTAAGTTAAGACTAATTAAAAGTCCTGGTAGCTAATGATTATATCAATTTGTTATATAAATTGTAGGTTGAGCAAATGACGCAAATAGGCGTAAATGGTAGAAGCTGTCAGGCAAGTTTTTCAGAACTTGCTCCTATGTGTATTAACATGCTGCCATGTGATATTTAATTGTTGATAAGATAATCTAATGATGATTTTGTGATATGTGAAATGCATGAAGTATGATTACATGAAAAATATGTACAAGAATACAGCAGGATTTGCTAAATGCTAGTTGGTTATTGTATGAAATGCCTGAGGAGCATGATGTAAGTATAAAATGCATAGTATGTTTAAAATGTGAAGCATGCAATGTGTTATGTGTAACTGTTAAACTTGCTGAGCCGTCGTGCTCACTCTTGCTTAAAACCAACATTTTCAGATAGTGCAAGTTAGGTGAAGTTTTCGATAAAGATCATGGAACAGGAAAGCATAATACTTTCACTGAAGATCTAGATGTCTATTGTAGATATCAGTCCGAATTGGACAGGTAAATGATTGAGTAGTATACGAATTAGTTGGTATATTATATGAGTGTTAAATACTCAATTTGATTGTAATATAATGTCGTATCATGTATGATATTGAGACATACTAGGAATGTATAAAGATTGCGATTCTGGAATAGAAAGAGATGTTGTGAAATTGTAAATAAATGGTTATTCACCAATTATTATATTGTTGTAATTCATGAACAATAAGGAAAAGGTAGTACTCGTGTTGAACCGGATCCGAGGTTCAAGGAACCCGGATTTGGGGTCGTCACAGCCTCACTATCTTCTTTCATAACCGGATGTGCCTTCTTCAAATTTTCTCCATCAACCTCATGTAACTCATTACCACTCCTTAGTGTCACAACATTGCATTGCTCATTGTCTTCCCTTCTCGAATTTGTCACTTATCTCTTATCAAAGCACCTTGAGGTCGGCTATTTATGGTACTCATAAGATGCCCCATATGGTTAACGAGTTGTCCCAATTGATTCTCAATGTTTCGAATTGATACTTCTTGACTATTCATTCTAACCTCAAGGAGTCGTTGCCTTACATCATTATGCTCCATGCGCTTTGTAAAGAGCTCTTCCAAATTAGATTCTTTTTTTGACTGATGTAGAGGAAAGCCTAAAAGTTAGGATGGCCTTGGAGCTAAAGATTGTGCTTGATTATTGCTCAAAGACTGATTTTGATGACAGTAGCTTGGATTATTATTAGGTTGTTATTGTTGGTGGTTGTAACTTGCCACGTACTGGACCGATTATGGATTAATTGGACATTGAGTAACTAAATGGTTCCCCGTACATAAATCATAAACTACTACTACGGGCTGATTATTTAGAACTCCAAAAGTGTTAAGTCTCTTTGTAATTAATGCCATTTGAGCAGCCAATGCAGAAATTACATCATTCTCAATTCTCCCAACTGCCCGTGGTTGATTCACCCTTGCAGTAAGCCATTGGTAATCATTCGCTGCTATAGTTTCCAACAAGTCGTAGGGCTCATCAAAATTCTTCGCCATCAAAGCACCACCTGCAGCTAAATCAATAACAGTCATCGTTGTACTAAATAACCTATTGTAAAACGTTTGAACTTGAAGCCACTTGGGTATCTCATGGTGTAGACATCTCTGGAAGAATTCTTTGAAGCACTCACATGCCTCATATAATGACTCTGAATCATTCTACGTGAATGAAGTGATGTCGTTCCTTATTTTTGCTATCTTCGCTAGCGGAAAAAACTTTGTTCGAAACCTTTGAGTCAAGTCATTCCAAGTAGTAGTGGACCTCGGTGGAAGTGAATACAACCAACTTTTTGCCTTGTCCCTAAGTGTGAAAGGGAACAAGCGAAGTCTTACAATATCATCTGAAACTCCATCATACATGAAGGTATCACATATCTCCAAAAAGTTCATGAGATGATCATTCAAAATGTCGTTAGGCAAACCCCCAATCTGCTCTGAATTTTGGATCATTTGTATCGTGCCCGGTTTGATCTCAAAACTTATAGCATGAATTGCAGGCCTATGGATGCTCAATTAGATTTCAGTGAGTTACAGCATTGCATAGTCTCACTGCAATTTTTGATCATCATTTGCCATTTTACCTGAAAAGGAAATAAAATAAAAATTAAAATAAAATTATTAACTAGAAATATAAAAAACGTTTAAATTAAGATTACTTTGATTGAAATTAATACTGGCAAAAATTATTAAATTAATTCCCCAACAACGACACCAAAAACTTATTTGTCTAATTTTTAATTAGCAATTAATATGCAAGTATATGTGGCCAACAAGTAATATAGTGACTAAGTTGAGTGTCGAGCCCACAAGGAATTAAAAATAATTATTACCAAATATTAATTTTATATCAAATTAATTTTATTTAAACAATTGATTGAAACTATAAAATAAAACTAATTAAAATTAACAACTAAATTAAACTAATGACGAAGATTAATCAGATTAAAAATATTGAATATCACAATTTCCCCTAGTACTTCATTTAAATCTCTTCAATCCCTTTTTATATTATTTATACACATCTCTCAATGTCAAAAAAACAAATCCTTCCTAAATCTGACACAAATGCAATAGAATTGAAAGGAATGTCCTAGCTAATTAAATCATTATATCTATATGTAAATTAAATTAACAAGGATACGTGAAGATCAGATTCTCTTTAGGTTACATATGGCATATAGGTATATCTTTATCCTATACACGAATCACGAATTCCATCAACATAGAAAACACAAACATATGTTATCATATTCAAATCTAAATTTATAATATATCTCTCAATTTCATATAAATTATCTTATTAATTAATTACATCTAATTAGTATATTAATGCTCAAAATATATAATTAGGTCTAAACACTATAATTCATTTGTCAACTTCATATAGATTATTACATTAATTAATGTAATTAATAAATACTTGAGCGCATATAATATGATAAACAATTCATATATAATTAATTAAAATTAGAGATGAAATAAATTAATTTAAACTACATATTGGGTTCCATTGCAATCTCAAATTAAAATTAGCTCATAATTAAATAATAAATCATCTACAAATAATTCAATCATATTCTTCAATTCTCAAATTTTTGCTTTTAATTTTTGAACTCTTCGCGTTGAATATTTGCTTCTAATCTAATAAAATTCTACTCCTAACTATATTAATTCTATTTTAATTTATTTATTTCGCCTCTCTTGTTATGTATTTATAAAACTTCAATTTCTCTAATCTTAGTATGAATTAATTTCCAACTAAGACTCATCTCGTTAATTAACTAATTGAAATATATTGAAGTTTGTATGCAATAAATAAATAGGCGGACCCACTATGCATACTGCCCGAATTCGCTAGAGAAAATGAATGAATAAATTGGTACAAGCCTGCTGCATCCAACAACCTTTTTAAAACCCATCACTAAGATATCGTATGTATGATTTTATTACTTAGTGCTCCAAGCATGAAAAAGACTCTTGAATTACTATGACAGGGATCCATCCGTGAATGACTCTCCTTTGCAAACTAGGATATGTTGTCATATATGCTTCAACATCGTGGGGCCCAACTACTTCATAAACCTTGATGCGTGTTAGTTTTTTTTTTTCAAACTGATGTCAAGCACATGGTGTGACCCACGAAAAAAATTTGAAAATGTGCGTCAACCTGTTCCGTGCCATGCGTCTGCCATGCCAATGTTGCTTATTTACGAAATTGCCATCAGTGATTAATTTTTCACTTTTTCCTAAAAAATAAATAAAATTAATAAAAATACATAATAATAAATAAAATATCTAAAACAATAAAAATACATAAAAACTCATAAATTATTAAGCATAAAAAATTCAATAAATATAAATAAAATCCACTTATCAAGGAACCATTTACAAACAAAAAATCTGGGTTAGAGAGATACCCATTTGAGAGATTTTCTTTGAAAAAATGGATTTAAGAGGAAGAAAATGTCCCTAACTCCGAACATTGGTTGCTTCAACGGATTGAAGTTGAAAGGGGTTTTGATTTGATTCATGTTTTCCCAACTCTTATTTTCCCAAATGACACACGTGTGAAAGAGGCTGCATTGCTAATTCTTGCACAGCTGATAGGAATAGAATAAGTTATATTTTTATCCAATATTCTTAGTTTTTATATTTATCTTGTGTCTAAATACACTCATTATTTATGTTAATTTGAATTTGTAGAAAAATAAGCAAAAATGGTAATTTTGTAATTATATGGACATTGAAGGGCACCGCAGTGCTTAGATGAAGAACAAAAGGAGCGCCACAACGCTTAAGATGAACAGAGGCTACTGATTTTGGCGCCGCAGCGACTAGTTTGTTAAAGAGGAGAGCGTCGCAGCATCGGTCGTCGATTTGGCCTAGTAATGAGCGCGGATTTGCAGAATTTTGATTCCAAATAGGATTAGTTTTCCTTCTATTGATAGGGGTTTTTCATATAATGGGACACCCTTAAATTCGGGCCTACACAACCCAAATTTGAATAATCAAAATACACAACAACTATTACAATATGGTACAAGTACAACAATACAATGCTCAATAATACACAACTAAGTCTTCACTATTATTGTCACTCTATTTTACAACATGTGAAGACTATCAACTACAGACTCGGACCATCACTCCATTCTCTGGCTAGTCCTAGCTACACTTTCATTTCCTGAAGAACAATGAAATAAAAAGGAAAAAGTGAGCTCATATAACCCAGTAAAGAATATCATAACTAACATAAAGATGAGAAAATTATTATTAGTCTTCAACAGTGATGAGTTCTTGATAGAATATAATAAACAATAAGTCTTCAATAAATATCAGCAGCAGAATAAGCAATTCATTAGGAGAATAAAATAGATCATGATGTCCAAAATCTTCTCTTGTATAAAAATTCTCAAACTTTTATCAACTGTAACACATATGTTCATGATCATGCCAAACAACAGTTCTTCTTTGCCCCAAGGCAAAGAGAACTTTCACCACGTGTCTTTAAAGTCACTTGACAATAATATCGTATTTGCCTCAGGCCAAAGACATTCACAAATCATACAATCTGTGTACCCAGGCCACAGATATTCATAATAATTTGATTCTTGATTATTAGAACAAATAGCATTGCTATAAATGATGAACAGAAGAAAGAGAATAATAGGCTAAATAATAAGTATTAGAAGTTTATAAATTTTACTCTGTCCAGAATCAAATAATGTCCAAATTGTCAACATGATGTAGAGTCAAATTCAAGAATAATATTCAAGATTCATAGTTCAAAAATAATGGTTAAAGTTCAATAGAAAGGTTCAGGTAAATAGAAATGTTCAAATAAAATGATATTAGATAAAGCGCAAACTATTAGGTAACATATAATCGTTTAAAAAATTTTACCGAACCATACTTACCATAGTAAGTTGAAGAATATGAAAGAAAATGATATCTCTTACCTTATCACGTGACTAGATATTATTTTCTATGAAATAGATCAACTTGAGAAATTCTTGCACTCCTTTTGGCTTTATCAAAACTTCAGAGTAACCTTAGAACACTCAAAGTATACTCACAATATATCAGTAGAAGAAAGAAGTGTCTAAGGAATTCCTCTACCGGAGTTCTCCTTTTATACACCATCCTATGTACACCAATCCAACCTTTTTTGCCTAACTTTTTTTATAATACTCCTACTATGCTCAATTTTTTTTTCTTCCATTCCTTTATCACACTCCCCCACCAACCCTCCTTTCCTGACTTTTCCTTCCTCCTTTTCATATTTTTCTTTTCAACATGATTCTCAAATAATAATACACCTTTGTCGCCTGCCTTTTCTTTCTTTCTTATATTAATATACCTACCTCCATATTTCTTCATCTACTGAAAGCATAATTTATTTCATTTATCATATTATAGCCAAAATATCAATTAACAAAGGAATGCAATAATTAAAGTAATGTTACAATAATGATAATAATAATTCAAAAATAATATAAGAACACGTTACTGTGATAATTATTAGATTAATACAGTGAATGAGTTACTGTAATAATTATTGGTTTAATAATTTAAAATACAATGCAATAACTATTATTGACTCAATAATATAAAATACGGTGTAATGATAATTATTGGTTTAATGAGATGTATTTACTACTGTGACAATTATTGATTCAATAATGTAAAATAATGTGTAACAATAATTATTGATGAATACAGTGCAATAACCACTTTATCAGATCAATAATATGAGATACTATGCAATACCGTGTGCTACTATGTAATACCATGTGTTACTAAGTAATACAGTGTGCTACAGTAAAATATAATAAAATACCGTAAGCTACTATTCTTGTATCACCCGGTATTTTAACAGTTAAAAGTGATAGTACCGTTGACCATTTTAATTTAAAAAGGTTAATACTGTCGTTTTCTATATCCGATAATATTTCTCTGTGGGGTCCATCAATGATTGGTTATTACGGCGTTGCCATACGAATATTCCCGACAAATCGAATATTTTCCAACAGAACGAATATTCCCTTTTTATTTTAGAATTTACACATATCACCATTAATTTTATCATTTTATTAATATAACACTTTACTGTTTTAGAATAATATATAAAGAAAAATTAAATTTTATTTAACAAAAATTGGTGTCTTATAACCTCCCCTCCTTATGAAATTATGTCCCCAAAATTGACGTACTTGGCATTTTGAAGAGGTAAGGATACTTGGTTTTCATTTCAGATTCTAACTCTCAGGTCATTTTTCAGTATCTTGATTTCTGCATAAAATCTTAACTTGAGGTATAACCTTTGAGCCTAGGATCTGCTACTTCTTATCTAAGATCTTGACAGGTACGTCCTCATACGTTAAATTTTCTACTATAACATCTGGCTCCAACTCAATGATGTGATTTGGATCTTTCACATATTTACACAACATAGATATATGAAAAATGTTGTAAATAACAGACATGTTTGGCGATAGAGCTAGTCTATAAGCCACAGTTTTCGCTAAGTCAAGAATTTCAAAAGGACCAATAAATCGAGAGTTGAGCTTTCCTTTCTTTTCAAATCTCGTAGCTCCTTTTCATGGATAAACACGTAAAAATACATGGTCTCCGCCGTTGAATCTATCGTTTCTTCGATTCGATGAAGATCAGCATAATTCTTTTGTCGTTCTTGTGCGACTTATATTCGTTGTCCAATTACTTTGATCTTTTCTGTTGTCATGCGCACCAACTCGGGTCCTAGCGATTTGGCTACTCCTATCTCATTCAAGCATACTAGAGAGCGACATTTTCATCCATATAAAGTCTCTAATGGAGTTATGCCTATACTTACCTGATAACTGTTATTGTAGAAGAATTCAACCAATGATAAATACTTGTCATAACTTCCATTGAAGTTTATTACATAAAGTCTCAATAAATCTTCGAGAGTTTGGATTGTCCTTTTAGATTGCCCATCCGTTTGAGGATGGTATGCAGAACTAAATCGTAACTCGATGCCCATAGCTTTTTGTAAGTTGATCGGCAATCGAATAATTTAACGATTTAAAATAACTGAATAATATAATCAAAATTTCAAATGAAAATGAATATTGATTATTTAGTGTTGAGTGGCCTAGTAGACCATGAATATTTTCAAGGAATCAATCATTTGACTAACCCTTTTTAAATTTTTAACCTATCAGTTTGTATTTGAGGGGATCAACCTCTTGTACACCATGTGTATACATAACATTAAACTCTGACGTATCAGATAACCGACACTTATATTCCTCTTATCAAGGGTTGCTCTCTCAGTCAAAAAAATTGTATTAACTACTAGTTTGGATAACTTTTTAAAAATATTAACATATGTATGTCTAGCCGAACAAATGGCGTAGACTAATTCTTTAAACAGATCATGAAATGTAGAACCTTAAATATTTTACAGTTCAATAATAAAACATGAATTCAAGTGCACCGAGTGCGAATATCAATAACTATCATTGATGTGGAGTAATTGACAAACATTAAACCACTAACATGCTTGAAAAATACTAACTCGAGTTTGAGTTATGAAACTTTCATAATGAAATGACTTTAGGGTTAGAAACTTGCTCAATATAAATTTGAGTAAGGTTAGGGAACTTGCCTTGTTCGCGACGTACTGCTAATTCAGATTAATTAGACTCCCTTTGAAAGACCTAACATTGATAACGTCGGCCTATCAATTAGTACAACATATAATTATGCACTTAAACATTTAAGTTTATTATTTACCTAGCATTCAATCACCGATGATCATTACATAGCACATTGCAAGAATTTTCATATCGTTTACATTTAGTTGTATTTAGGTAAATGATTTAACCGTCAAATATTACTTCTCTTTAAGTAATATTGACTTAAGTATGCTTTAAACATCTTTATATAATTATTTAAACTCTTAAATAATTTATTATAATTGTTTTATTTCCTCATTTATTCTTAAACATTATTTAACATAATAAATTATAAGTATCCTTAATTATTGTTGAATGATAATTAATTAATTAAAGTATATTAAGTGTGAGGATCCGAATTTCAGGATTCCTTAAATAATATCAAATAAGAATTAATTGATAAAAATATCAAGGTTGTTTAAGTTAATTATTATTTAAAGTGTTTGAAGGGATTTAATTAGTAAATTAAATTTGTACAAAGATGGTGATGAATTATGTGAATTTAAAATAATTGAAAAGTAAATAAATTGTGTAAATACAATTTATGAAGAATAAAAGAAATTTCAGGTAATTGTACAATAAATGGTACAATTTAATTATTGTGGAAGTACAGAAATTATGTTTTAAATAAGGTTATGTGATAATGTAAATGCATGAATTAAATATGTATATATTTATATATGTACATTTGTATATAAATATGTATGTTATGTTTAATTAATAATTATAAATGTTATTAATGAAAATTAAAGGGATTAATAATTAAATTAATCCAAATTTAAATAAAAAGTGAATGAGAGAGTTGGTAAAAGTTGAAATTATTGAATTTTAGATTTTATCAAGAATTTTGGGAAGAAATTTAGAAATTAATTGAGAAGGAAAGGTAATTATATAAATTATATAATAATAATTATATAATTTATATAAGGAAATTAAAATAAGGTATGAAGAAAATAATAATTATATAAATTATATAATAATAATTATGTAATTTATATAAGGTGATTAAATAGAATAATTATGGAAGAATTTAAGAAAGGAGAATGTAAATATATAAATTATATAATATTAAATTATATAATTTATATATAAAGAAATTAATATGAATATTAAAGAAATTGAATAATAAATAAGAAAAAGGAATGTTTTAAGTTATTAAAAATTATGTTTATGCATAATTAAATTATTATGACGTTTATGAAGAATAATATTTCGGAAACGTGAACATGTTAATGTAACATGTTGTCCAAGTAACGAAGTGAAAAATTATGAAAAATAATTTTTATATGTCCTATGAATTATTTTATGATTTTTGGAGGTATAAATTACCTCATATAATTACATGCATGGCGTTATGCATGTACAAAATTTGTCGAGTAAAGTACCCAAAAGAGGTATTAAAATTATTTATAAATTATATTATGATTTTTGGCGAATTAAAATAAATATTTTATATATATTATATAAAATATTTATTACCCGAAATAATTACATAATGTATTAAATAATTAATTATGCATGAGTTGTGACTTATCCGAAAAGTGGGTAGAAGCTAGCTAAGTCGGTTGTGAGGGAAGGCGGTGGACTTCTTGTTATTCTCCAAAATGATTAGTTGCTTTGTATTTAAAAAGAAAAAGAAATAAAGAAAAGAGAAAGAAAGAAACAAAAACACACACACACACACTATACAAGCATATCTCTCTCTCTTTTCATGCCACCGAAGCCACCTCCACTTCCAACCGGAAAACACCACCACCGCCAAAGAGAGAAAGTATTTGGTGCATAAAAGGGAGATTCTCAAGCTTGAATAAAGGATGTTCAAACCTTAAAAAGGTATAAAACATATTTATTGGTTTATTTTATTAAGTTATAATGTTAATTTATTTTTGTGAAAAAAGTTAGTGAATAATTAGAATAATTAGTAAATACTTAAGATGATTGTTGTTTATCATTTTTGGAGGTATATATGTGGATTATATGATGTTTAGAATAATTATTGTGGGAAAAATTGGATCAAAACATGAAATTTTGGAATTTAAGATGAACAGTCACGGCAGTAGCTATTCTGTGCAGTTCGGTGCAGAATTTGGAAAAATTTTCTTCTACAAAGTTGTAGAGAATTAAATTTTGTGTGGAATGGACTTAAATTTTGTAATTTTCTAATAAACGAGCTAATTTCTATGAATTTCGGAAGAATTAGCAGTAGTATAACGTGAATCTGTCCGGAGTCTGTTCATTTCAGTGCAGAATCTGGAAAAAGTTTCTTCTACGAAGTTGTAGAGAATTAAATTTCGTGTGGAATGGACTTAAGATTCATAATTTTCGGATAAACGTGCTAATTACTGTGAATTTCGGAAGTTTCAGTGCATTAAAATTAAAATTTAATTACTGAAAATATTTTTGTGCTAAAATTTGTTCTGGACAGCATTACTGTTATATTATTCCAGAATTTGTTAAAAATTTTGGTAATTTATTGAAGAGTATAGTATTTATTGTATTTTTAAGGCTATTTAAAGTTAATTTAAAAATAGTGGAAATTCATAGAAAATTCTATGAATGTTAGAAAATTATGAAACTTGGTGAAAAATCTTATAATAATATAAGATAAATATGGATGGTGTTTGGAGGATATAAAAGTATGTTGTATTATTATTTCTATTTTAAAGCTATTAAATAATAGTTTTATAAATAGAAATAATTACAGAAAATTGTCGGATAATTCGAAAAAAAAAAAAAAATGGGTTGAAAAGTCCAGAATAATATTTTGGAGACTTTGAAAGGTTTATTAGACTCGTGAGATGTTATGGATCGTGTGTTGACTGACTAGTGAACGTAAACGATTAAGTAACGAAAAAGTTACGATAAATGCAACGTTGTTAAAGTTTAGTAGAATAATTTAGAAGAATATTATTTCTCGAACAAGATTATTAATTGTGATATAACCTGAGTTTGATATATAGGTTATGTGATGAATGATAAAGATCACAGAAATGTTAATTGACGAACAAGGCTATACGTGGGATGTTTGTAAGTATTACGTAATGAACGCAAATCCAGGCAAGTTCTTCAGTCCTTAAATGTTAAATGTTGACTGTTATGATATGTAATTCTTGTTTTAATTGCATAAAAATTATGTGCTATGTGATACGTGATTAATATGACCACAATGTGTAATTTGTGCAACGATATGAACATATATGAGATATATTATTAGGGTAGAAGCACAAGCACATGATGTATGACACACACCGAGCATGTTAAGGTATGTGCTATGTGAAGCATGAACTGTTGAACTTGCTGAGCCGTTGTGCTCATTATTTGCTCAATAACATTTTTGCAGGAAAGAAATGACATTCAAGAATATTGGATTTTGTTAAAGATGAATTGCCTAGAAGGTAGAAAATGTGATTGTTATATTGTTAATAATATAATTCAATGTGAGAAATTTGTTTATTTACTTTGATGAATTGTATGTATATATAAGTTGAATCTGGATATGATAAAAGTTCAATTATTAACTGTGATTGGTCAGTATAATTGTTACGGTAGAAATTATTATATGTTTGATTACGAATGACGCAACAAGAAATATTTGTATGAAAATAAATAACAGTAAATTTTAAATGATGAGTTTTATGATACGTGTAAAAGAAAGAAAAAGTTAAGGTTGCGATCCAGGGACTAGGATCGAAAGGTAAAGATTTTAAACATTCAAATGTTTTAATACAATGATTAAGTTGAGAAAAAGAAAAAAAAATTATATCGAAAAATTCAGTAATTGATCAGTTAATGGATTAAAGTAGGTAAGCAAAGATTTATTAACGGACCGAAATTTGGACGTAATGAAAATAATGTTTATTAAATATAAGATTTAAGGGAATAAAGTGGGTCGAATTTCGGGGTCGTTACAGTTGGTATCAGAGCTAGAGGTTAAAAACCTTAGGTAAATGATACCTTAGGCTATAACCTAAGTAAGGAAGAGTAAAGATAGTTGTGTGTTCTGAAAACTCAAGCGTATAGTAAGCTCGTGACTCATGATTGTATGGTGGAGCCCCTTTAGCGAATGGGCGACTATGGCCTGACTAGGACAAGCTCCTCAACCATATAATTATGGTAAGTTCCTGAGTCCAAATACGTGTTAAGTTTGATGAACATGGGGGAATTAAAATAGAAAGATATAAGTTAAGAGATACAGTTCTTTAATATGGGTTAAAGTAAAGGAAATCTAAAAGATATAAGATTTTAAGAAAGAGATAAAGATGTTAAGAAAGAGTTGAATGAAAGTAATGAATTAAGAAAATTATAAGTTCAATTAAGAACATAATTAAAAGAATGTCTGAAATGATTCAAAGGTGAATCTCAAAGATAATCAGGGGACACCTGATTTAAGTAATAAAGATGACAAGGTAATCCAAAACGTCTAGGAAGAGATCATAATAACATGATCAGGAACGGTAAGAGGATCGTACTACGATACGATCACGAAATAAGAGAAACGAGTAAGGAATGGATTGTACAGCAAGGTCATAATGGGATCAAGTGAGAATGTGAAATAATAGAAAGACCTGTTAATGGTCAACAAGGTATAGCTTGATGCTATAAAGAGATATGGTACTATGAAATAGTACAAAAAGAATTCAGAGAATGATGAGACATGAATGACAGAAAGGTTATGATAAGGGGGTAGAAAGCTTGGGTACGAAATTTCAATTGAGAACTCATGTGGTGACTGAGTTGCACAATCCTTTGTATGGGCGGGGGATTTGTGTTTACTTAGTTACTATGTGATAATCATTGAAATGTTAGAGTCGCGCTAAGAGTTTTGATAGATAGATAATATTAAGTTTAGGCACGAGTTCTTAAAACTCATGCATGTGGTAAGTCCATGACTCATAATCGTATGGTATGTTTTGAGCCCCTCAGCATATGGATAGTCTTTGATTTGTTCTTAGACTACATATTGCTAGGACAAGCTTCTAAACTCATATTCTTGTGGTAAGTTCCTGGACTCATAATGTGTGGCAAGTTTGATGAACTATACGGGGGTATAGAAAAGCTGGAGTAGATAGAAATTTTAATGTGATAAATGAAAATAGTCCTAGCAATAATTTAATATTTAAGTAAAGAAACTGAAGGTGAATATTAGGGAATTTAGGATATTCCAACTCTTCTAGCTTTGCTAGATTTCGAAAATTTTGGCCTCAAGTTGATTTGGCACGTGTGTGCTTTGAAAAATATAAATGAAATTTTTAAGCGATCTAAAAAGTGTCTATGCTACTTGTCTCGGCTAGACAAAAATGTTTTTACATCAAAATGTATTTCAAAAGAATCATCCACGCACCTTTTAGCCCGGTGCAGATGTGATGAATGACGGAATGCTCAACGTGTTGTTGAGACGGTGCGGTACTATTTCGTTATAAGATGATTCAACACCATAAAGTATGGTTTATGGTGTAGGAATTATTAACGACGGAATTCTCAACGGACTGTCAAAATGATGCGGTAACATGAAGTCATAAATGATTTTGATTTGTGAAGGTATGTCAAAGCTATAAGTCAATGCCAGTTGACTCGGCTGGACGTTTTGAAAAGTTTTGACATTATGAATGTTTTAAAAAAAAATTCTGCGGATTATAAATTGTTAAAAGAAAGTTTATGCCAATTGATCTGGCTAGACAAGCGTTGAAGAAATACAAGTCTAAGCTATTTGATTCAGCTAGACAAATTTTGAAAAATATTTATTGAATTCATAATTCTTTGAAAGTTATAACCAATCGAATTATTTTTGAATGGATTCTAAGGCTGAGATGAACAAAAAGATAAAGAGACGCGGGCATGACAGATTGTTCTACTGGCGTGCCAAATTACGGATTAAATATACATCACTTTAATGACAGACTGATCCACTGTCAGGGTTTACAGTACGACGTACTCTGGGAGTAAAGTACTGTAACCGGGGTACATGTTTACTTTAATGACAGACTAACCCACTGTCAGTGGTTTGCAGTACGACGTACTCTGGGAGTGAAGTACTGTTAAACCGGGATAAATGTTCATTCAGCATACTACAAAAAGTTTTGTTAAAAATTTTAAATTCCTCTACTCTTATGAAGATTGGATGGTAGGATGGGGTAGTATTATTTAAATTGTGAGTGATAAGGAAAGTAATATTGTAAAGGAAAGAAATTATGAAATGTGATGGATTAGAAAATTGCAATGGGTAATGATTACGAGAAATGAAGGGAAGAAAAATTTGTGGAATAAATACAAAGGAATTATGTAAGTTACAAATGAATGAAGTATGAGTACATAGAAATTTCGAGGACGAAATTTTATGAAGGAGGGGTGAATGTGACACCCAGGATTTTTGAAATAATTTTAAATAAGGATTATGATGAATTAAGTAAATGTTAGTATTTAAAACCTAATGTTGAATGATAAAAGTATAAAGTGAAATGGAATGTGAAGATAGTGTATTAATATGAGTTAAGAAGAGAAGGAGGAATGTGCAGAATTTAAATGAGATATAATAGAAGGTATGAAATAAGTTGGTTAAGTAAGGATAAGTACGATTAGAGAAAAAGAAAGTTTTCAAAAAATGAGAAAATATCTTGATAAATACATCAAGGAAAAAGCTAAAGCTTTATAGTCACAAGAAAATTGTGAATGTGATTTAAGACTTGAATATTCTGACAATTATGATTTTATGGTGTTATCCATGTGAGCTATGAAAATTAATGAGGAAAGATATGATTATTACGAATTAAATTGTTATTTATTAAGATAAATGAATAGTAATGTGCTGTGAATAAAATACGTATGAATATTACGACAATTATGATTCCGAGGACGGAATCCTGTTAAGGGGGGAAGAATGTGAGGATCCGAATTTCAGGATTCCTTAAATAATATCAAATAAGAATTAATTGATAAAAATATCAAGGTTGTTTAAGTTAATTATTATTTAAAGTGTTTGAAGGGATTTAATTAGTAAATTAAATTTGTACAAAGATGGCGATGAATTATGTGAATTTAAAATAATTGAAAAGTAAATAAATTGTGTAAATACAATTTATGAAGAATAAAAGAAATTTCAGGTAATTGTACAATAAATGGTACAATTTAATTATTGTGGAAGTACAGAAATTATGTTTTAAATAAGGTTATGTGATAATGTAAATGCATGAATTAAATATGTATATATTTATATATGTACATTTGTATATAAATATGTATGTTATGTTTAATTAATAATTATAAATGTTATTAATGAAAATTAAAGGGATTAATAATTAAATTAATCCAAATTTAAATAAAAAGTGAATGAGAGAGTTGGTAAAAGTTGAAATTATTGAATTTTAGATTTTATCAAGAATTTTGGGAAGAAATTTAGAAATTAATTGAGAAGGAAATGTAATTATATAAATTATATAATAATAATTATATAATTTATATAAGGAAATTAAAATAAGGTATGAAGAAAATAATAATTATATAAATTATATAATAATAATTATGTAATTTATATAAGGTGATTAAATAGAATAATTATGGAAGAATTTAAGAAAGGAGAATGTAAATATATAAATTATATAATATTAAATTATATAATTTATATATAAAGAAATTAATATGAATATTAAAGAAATTGAATAATAAATAAGAAAAAGGAATGTTTTAAGTTATTAAAAATTATGTTTATGCATAATTAAATTATTATGACGTTTATGAAGAATAATATTTCGGAAACGTGAACATGTTAATGTAACATGTTGTCCAAGTAACGAAGTGAAAAATTATGAAAAATAATTTTTATATGTCCTATGAATTATTTTATGATTTTTGGAGGTATAAATTACCTCATATAATTACATGCATGGCGTTATGCATGTACAAAATTTGTCGAGTAAAGTACCCAAAAGAGGTATTAAAATTATTTATAAATTATATTATGATTTTTGGCGAATTAAAATAAATATTTTATATATATTATATAAAATATTTATTACCCGAAATAATTACATAATGTATTAAATAATTAATTATGCATGAGTTGTGACTTATCCGAAAAGTGGGTAGAAGCTAGCTAAGTCGGTTGTGAGGGAAGGCGGTGGACTTCTTGTTATTCTCCAAAATGATTAGTTGCTTTGTATTTAAAAAGAAAAAGAAATAAAGAAAAGAGAAAGAAAGAAACAAAAACACACACACACACACTATACAAGCATATCTCTCTCTCTTTTCATGCCACCGAAGCCACCTCCACTTCCAACCGGAAAACACCACCACCGCCAAAGAGAGAAAGTATTTGGTGCATAAAAGGGAGATTCTCAAGCTTGAATAAAGGATGTTCAAACCTTAAAAAGGTATAAAACATATTTATTGGTTTATTTTATTAAGTTATAATGTTAATTTATTTTTGTGAAAAAAGTTAGTGAATAATTAGAATAATTAGTAAATACTTAAGATGATTGTTGTTTATCATTTTTGGAGGTATATATGTGGATTATATGATGTTTAGAATAATTATTGTGGGAAAAATTGGATCAAAACATGAAATTTTGGAATTTAAGATGAACAGTCACGGCAGTAGCTATTCTGTGCAGTTCGGTGCAGAATTTGGAAAAATTTTCTTCTACAAAGTTGTAGAGAATTAAATTTTGTGTGGAATGGACTTAAATTTTGTAATTTTCTAATAAACGAGCTAATTTCTATGAATTTCGGAAGAATTAGCAGTAGTATAACGTGAATCTGTCCGGAGTCTGTTCATTTCAGTGCAGAATCTGGAAAAAGTTTCTTCTACGAAGTTGTAGAGAATTAAATTTCGTGTGGAATGGACTTAAGATTCATAATTTTCGGATAAACGTGCTAATTACTGTGAATTTCGGAAGTTTCAGTGCATTAAAATTAAAATTTAATTACTGAAAATATTTTTGTGCTAAAATTTGTTCTGGACAGCATTACTGTTATATTATTCCAGAATTTGTTAAAAATTTTGGTAATTTATTGAAGAGTATAGTATTTATTGTATTTTTAAGGCTATTTAAAGTTAATTTAAAAATAGTGGAAATTCATAGAAAATTCTATGAATGTTAGAAAATTATGAAACTTGGTGAAAAATCTTATAATAATATAAGATAAATATGGATGGTGTTTGGAGGATATAAAAGTATGTTGTATTATTATTTCTATTTTAAAGCTATTAAATAATAGTTTTATAAATAGAAATAATTACAGAAAATTATCGGATAATTCGAAAAAAAAAAAAAAAATGGGTTGAAAAGTCCAGAATAATATTTTGGAGACTTTGAAAGGTTTATTAGACTCGTGAGATGTTATGGATCGTGTGTTGACTGACTAGTGAACGTAAACGATTAAGTAACGAAAAAGTTACGATAAATGCAACGTTGTTAAAGTTTAGTAGAATAATTTAGAAGAATATTATTTCTCGAACAAGATTATTAATTGTGATATAACCTGAGTTTGATATATAGGTTATGTGATGAATGATAAAGATCACAGAAATGTTAATTGACGAACAAGGCTATACGTGGGATGTTTGTAAGTATTACGTAATGAACGCAAATCCAGGCAAGTTCTTCAGTCCTTAAATGTTAAATGTTGACTGTTATGATATGTAATTCTTGTTTTAATTGCATAAAAATTATGTGCTATGTGATACGTGATTAATATGACCACAATGTGTAATTTGTGCAACGATATGAACATATATGAGATATATTATTAGGGTAGAAGCACAAGCACATGATGTATGACACACACCGAGCATGTTAAGGTATGTGCTATGTGAAGCATGAACTATTGAACTTGCTGAGCCGTTGTGCTCATTATTTGCTCAATAACATTTTTGCAGGAAAGAAATGACATTCAAGAATATTGGATTTTGTTAAAGATGAATTGCCTAGAAGGTAGAAAATGTGATTGTTATATTGTTAATAATATAATTCAATGTGAGAAATTTGTTTATTTACTTTGATGAATTGTATGTATATATAAGTTGAATCTGGATATGATAAAAGTTCAATTATTAACTGTGATTGGTCAGTATAATTGTTACGGTAGAAATTATTATATGTTTGATTACGAATGACGCAACAAGAAATATTTGTATGAAAATAAATAACAGTAAATTTTAAATGATGAGTTTTATGATACGTGTAAAAGAAAGAAAAAGTTAAGGTTGCGATCCAGGGACTAGGATCGAAAGGTAAAGATTTTAAACATTCAAATGTTTTAATACAATGATTAAGTTGAGAAAAAGAAAAAAAAATTATATCGAAAAATTCAGTAATTGATCAGTTAATGGATTAAAGTAGGTAAGCAAAGATTTATTAACGGACCGAAATTTGGACGTAATGAAAATAATGTTTATTAAATATAAGATTTAAGGGAATAAAGTGGGTCGAATTTCGGGGTCGTTACATTAAGTATTTTGTTAAATATATTTCCCTTTAATCACTATTTAATCTTTAATTAATTAATGATTTGTCCTTGTATATTATTTAATCTTAATTAAATAATAAATAATTAGTTTATTAATCTTAACCCCTTTTAATTATTATTTAAGGTCAATTAAATAATAATTAGTTATCTTTACTTATTATTTAATGTTAGTTAAATAATAAATAATTATATTATTAATTTTATTTTTCTTTAATTATTATTTAATATCACTTAAATAATAATTTATTAATTATTATCTTTATTATTTAATATTAATTAAATAATAAATAATTATTTTATTGACTTTATTCATCGTTTAAATATCAATTGATGAACTTAATTGCTTTATTTATTATTTAATATTAATTAAATAATAATTAATTAATTTAATTATTTTTAATTCATAATAATTATTATTAATTTTCTTTATTTATTATTTAATATAAAGTAAATAATAAATAATTAATTACTTTTAATTTCCTTTATTTATTATTTAATAGCCATTAAATAATAAATAATTAATTAATTTTTAATTATTATTTTATTTAAATTAAAATTAATTACCTTAAATATTCTTAGTTTATTTTATTTAACGTTATTTAAATAATAAAATTTTAATTTTTTTTGGTCTCATATTAATTATATTAATATTTAAAATATTTTACGACCCGTTTAACTAATTAAAATGACCCGAATCGACCCGAAACCGACTCACGGACCAAGGGACTGGAACAGGTGTGACATCCCGAATTTTTTACTGGATTTCTAAATGAAGATTATGGCTAATTAAGTAAAGGTTAGAGGATTAAAACCTGGTTTATATGGATATAGAAGGAATGACTCTTGATGTAAATAAGGGTTATAGAATGTACGAGGATCAACTATTTATTAAAGTGTATTAGCAACGTAACAAATCATAAAATTATTATGAATATAAATTATGATGGTTGAATGGCAATGTGATGGATTAAAGAGAAGGATAAATTGTAATGCCCACAATAGGATAATTTGAAAGGAATTAAGGTAAGACATTGTGTTGTGTCTGTATGTAATAAGTTGAATATGTGAATATTTATGTATATGATCTTATAAAGAATGAAGGAATTAAAGCTGAGAATAGAGGAAATAAGAAGAAAATATGTGAAGTAAGCTTTTGTTATAGATATTAATAGCGAGCTTAATGATTAGACCTCGAGAGGCTAGGTTACGGAAAGATATAGTAATGTGTGGTTGAATGTGCAGAAAAGAATGAACAGTTTGACCTAATTGGTATATGAGGAATTGATTGAATAATAATGGTTATGAAGTTTAATTTTGAAATGGATTAATAAATCCATATTAATTGATTAAATGAATTATATTTATACAATGTGTAAGTACAGAATGTAATAACCTTAAGAATGAGTAGAAAGAACGTTGCATGCAAGAATGGTGCAAATTAACACATGTGTGTTATGTAAATAAGAAAAAAGACGTAAAAGTTGTAGAAATAGTTATATAAGCGTAAAAGGATAAAAAGATAATGAATTTTGATAATCTGAGCGCGGTTCGCTCTTCGAGGAAGCGATTTATGAAAAAAGTGAGTATATCGACTAATTGAGATGTCGTAAATTAGAATTGATTAAATGTGGAACCAAGAAGGTTCGTAAGGAACGAGAAATGTATGTTATGGTTAAAACAAAGTTATATAGTCGATTTGTGATAAAAGGGCTATTTAAGTCGTAAAATGAGTTTATGTGAACGTAGTACGATGGAAAGCGAGTGACCTAATCGGTCGATCGAGAAAAGAATCGATTTAAACGAGCATGAAATAAATTAACGGGAAGAAATTATGAAAGATGCTTGGAAAAAAGAATTGCATGGAAATGGAAAATCTAGCAAAATTTAGATTTTTACCAAAATGACCTCAACAATCTAGTTAATGACCATTGTGTCCTAAAGGGTAAAATGACCAAAATACCCTTGACAAATTGAATAGTGACCTATGTGTCCCAAGTGATGAAATGTCAAAAATGCTCTAGACTTAATGTATGAAATGACCAAAATGCCCTTAGGAGGTATGTTTATGTTTAAACCATGAAATTTTGTATTTATGTATTTAAATTCAAGAATAGATAAAGCCATGCATGAATTTTGGTATATATATATATATGTTGGTTATGTAAGTTGTGTGTCAAAAGAGTGTTTCATGTGAAACCCTAAATGTTGAAGCAGTAGACCAAAAGTGGTGCACTATTTATGTATGAATTCAAGCTAGAAATCATAATTTAAGATATGATCATGTGTTATATGTTGCTAGATTTGATTAAAATCTAGTTTGAAGGTTGAACATGTAAGAAGTATACATATTTTTATGCTAGATAACTTCAAAGATGCATGGAAGGTTGAAAATCATGTTTTGTAAAGGAAGTTACAATATTAGGCTATGATTTACAATGAAATCAAATCATAATCTGTAAAGTATTTTGAAAGGTGTGTATAGAAGTTACATGAATATACAAAGTTGTTAAATGTGTGTGTGGTAGCCTATGTGGTGTATGAAGTTTAAGGACTTAAGCAGAATTTAAGGTTTGAAATTTAAAAGTTGACAAAATGCTGTCAAAATGTGATTTTTGGCAATCTTGAGGAATTAAAGGTTAAATGAAGTCAAACGACTTAGTTTTATATTATTACACGTGTTTAGGTTGATTTGGTAATCAACGAATGAAAATTTTAGCGAAAAGATAATTCGAACAATCGAAATCGATCGTTTCGACCCTAAATGAATTTTAACGGACAAATATCGTCTCATGCGAAGTTTTATGGTTTTTAAAGTTTGGGCATGTTATAAATGACGTATATGACCTTTATTGAGTGTTAGAATGAAGTTTTAAAGCAAATGGCCAAAAAAATCACAAAGTTGGTAAAATTGAGTTTTAAAGTTGAAAATTTTTCTAAGTGTTGAAATGTTTCGAAACGCCCTCCTACGGGCAATTGCTTCAATAAATTTAAGAAGTCAAATGAGGCAAGTAAAAAATTATAAAATACTAGGTAGTAACCTAGTACTGTGACGCCCCCAAAATCTATACTCCTCCTATAGGAGATTAGGTGCTCACGCTGACTAATTAACTGTAGATATTCCATAATACATAACTTTTATCCATCCCAGGTTCACAGTATCCCATAACAGATAGTAGTTCTCGTCAGAACAATTACTGTGTTTGGATACCCTCACTTGGATGAATAGATTCATGTATTATGGATATCTCTTTCATATCAATAATCTCTATCGATCTGGAGTTCAGAGTATTAAGGATAAAGATTGTCCCTGGCAACAGAGGGGCGCATTCTGGTTAAGGTAAATACCGTACTGGCGCTCATTATGGGGAACCTTAGTGTGTACGGAACTCCCAATATTAAATACCCTCATTCAGATATATAGTTCATATAAATACTGTACCTAATCAATACAACATTCTAACCATCTAAGAATATAAATACAATGCAATTGATATAACAAACGATGATAATATATTTCATAGCTTTAAGTTCGGTTACATAGATTCCAAGTTCAAGTACTTTATTACATCAAAGTCTTAAAAGACTTACACAAAAACAAACAAAAGTAATACAACTAGTCTAATAAGGTCGTTTCCCGTTCGGGTCCAGATTGGAACATCCTGGATTATTATTCAATGCTGCAAATGAAATTATATTTGCAAGAATGAGCAACGAAAGGCTCAACAAGTAAATATCTATAAGTTATACTCACACTGTATTTGAATTTAAAGAACATTCAGTTAAAATGAGTTTTCCATTTATATATACTTTCTGCTAGTCAAAAAGACTTAGAAACCATAAGTCTGGGACACTGTTGTTAGGATGATATGCATACTCCTATGTTATAAATAGGTTGATCCCCTATTAAATAATCGAATCAATGATTCCTAAGTCTACATGACCACTTGAAATGATTATTAGGTCCGGTTGAATAATAGCTCAACACTTTAAGTTATGCTTGAACAATAAGCGATAACTTCCCAATAATAGATAACACGAACAATATAATTTAATAAATTCAAAAACTGAATAATAAATTTGTACATAAATGTACAAAGAATAAAATATTTGCCTGGATTGGTGTATGCACTATCTAGACGTGTATTATCGCCTAAATATATTTATTATATAACTATAATAATTGTTAGAGCATTTAACAATGGGTATCAAATTTAATTAATTAATTAAGTTTATTATTCGGTGTAGATTCGTCTATTTAATTGTTGTATTTGATGTTATATGGTGTTTATATAATTTACCCGTCGCTAATTACATTAATAAAGGCTTATATTTTAATTTTACAAAAGTTTGTCCGTCTCTAAAAGTCAATTTAGAAGCACCCTATATTGATTTTTAGTTAATTAATATTATATTCATCGCTAAAAGTATTTTAATTAATTTTACTATTAAAGTCTATTACATTTGTGACCCACTAATATAGCTACGGACGAAATCCGTCGCTACATACTATTTATTACGAATTTTAAATAAATCTGTTGTAGTGACTGTCGCTATAGGGATTTTAATTTAATTAATTTATAATTTTGTTGCTAAAGGCTACTGCGACAATCAAGTATGTCGCAGTAGGTGGCTTAGGCTAAGGCTGAGTTATTGTTGTCACTGTGTCTGTCGCTATAGGTTGTTCTTAAGGTTTTCTGGGCTTGAGGAAGAAGACTGTCGCTATAGGCTGTAGCGACAGGCAAGTCTGTCGCTAAAGCCCTGCATGTTCATAACTACCGAAAGGAGATCGTCGCTAAAAGACTATAGCAACAAGCAGTCCGTCGCTATAGTGATGAATGTTCTTGAGGCTGCCCAGAACAGCCGGTCATGGTCTGAGAGCCTACTTTGACCGATTTTAATTCACAGATCGTGAACTATTTTGGAAAACTAAGTGTATCTCTTTGTAGTACACATGGCAGGGTACATCTATATTCCAATATTACATCCTAACAACATCACAGTTGCAAGATGAATCTCGGTCAAACTAGGTAGTTAGGTTGTTTCTGGGTTTTTGGGTAACCCAGAACTTAGCCAGTCATAGTCAGTCAACGATGTTTGACCATTAATTCCTCACAGCTCAGTTATTCGATGGACGTGTTATTTGTTTCTGTGTATAATCTACATGGCAAGGTACTAATATAAATCTTGAAACACAACAAGAAACTAACAGGGTAAGATTTAACCGTCTGATAAGGAGCCTTGTCAGACTGTTCTTGTAAGACCCCGAATTTTATGAAATACAAAATTTAATTTTTCTTCATATATATTTTTTCTGAAACAGTAGGTGGTTAAATTGATAAGGTTAAAAGTTAACGATGTTGTGTGTAAATTTTATTATGTCGGACAATATTCGTTTGGTCGGAGAATATTCGTTTTGTCGGGGAATATTCGATTCGTACGACGGCGCCGAAATAACAAAATAATGGTGGACCCCCACAACGACTTATTGTTGGATATAGAAAGCGACATACGTAACCTTTTTAAATAAATATAGTCAACGGTATTATCATCTTGAACTGTTAAAATACCCGGTAGTAAAGGAATAGTAACATACGGTATTACACAGTAGCACACGGTATTGCCCAGTAGCACACGGTATTGCACAGTGTTTCATATTATTAAATTGATAAAGTGGTTATTATACTATATTGACTTTATTGAACCAATAATTGTCACATGCATAATAATTCATATTATTGAGCTGATAATTGTCACAGTAGCATATGCACAATAATTCACATTACTGAATCAATAATTGTCATTACACAGTAACGTGTTATTTTTTTATTTATTTTCGGCATTATTGTTATCTTTTTTATGATATTGATTAAACTGTTGTATTCTATTATTAGTTGATTTTCCTGTTTATCTAACTCGAAAAGCCAACTACACTGCATTTACAACAATTAGCCATAGTAATAAATAATTGTTAATTATTGTTGAATAATTGAATTGATAAAGTTATTTGTTTTTATTATGATAAATTATATAAAGTTGTTTATTTTTATATATAAAGTTAATTGATTTATTTAAAATTAGTTGTTTTATATATAAAGTAAATTGAATGGTATAGATTAAAAGATGATCTTTAAATGAATGGTTTAGATTAAAGAAATCTTAAAAGATAAAATGAGTGGTATGGATTAAACATTATCTTGAAATATACGATTTGGATTAAATTAGGAAATCTTGGTGATTATGTAACGACCCCAAAACCCATGTACTGGCTACAATAGACTTGGTTCGTTAAGAACATTCTCATTATTATCATCTACTATATTTATCAAGAATTTAATTGATAAACTTAATTAATTAAAACTTTCAAAAAAATTCTATTCCCAAAATCATAATCTTCACATTGCTCCTTTACAACTCTAGATTATATACATTATGATTCAATGCTTAATCTTTACTTCTATAAGTTATTCTTTATAATCTGGTAAGCTAAATACATGATTAAGCAAACTAGATTACCAAAACAGCAAGCTGGAAAACCATACAGCAAGCTTGAAAACCATTACAGCAAGTTGAACTACTAAAACAACAAATTGTTTACCAAATCAACAAGCTGGAAAATCAAAACAGCAAACTGTTTACCAAAACAGCAAGCTGTTTTTCTATTTCAGCGTCCTGAATTTTCAATTCAGCATGTCATATATCCAATATAACATCCTACATTCCCAATTCAGCCTCTTGAATTCATTATTTCAGCATACCGAAAACTTGACATATGCTAATTTATTTAAAGTATTTTATTTGTATAAGTTTACTTTAATAAAATGTAAAGTATACAATTTATTTTCTTAATGAATATCCTTTATTCATTTTCTCAAAATTTATTTCAACTTAATTTATTTTCCTTACAACAATATGAGTAATTGTAGCTCACAATTCAACTTCATGAATATCTTCAATACCTTATTAGTTTGTTCGTTCAGAACTTGCAACATTTACAAACTATTTATCATAGTTAACAGCTTTACTAACTTAACAACAATAAGTTCAAATACCAAGACAATTACATTTAATGAAAATTTGACAATGTTACAATATCCATCTTTCATAATCCAGTGTCTTCAAGAATTTCTTCATTTACTTAGCTGAAAATGTTAATTTAAAGCAATGATAAGCACGACGGCTCAGCAAGTTTAACAGTTATCACATAGCACATATGTCACATTTCATACATGCTTCACAATTTTCATATATCGCATAAAAAATCATTCTTCAAAATTTATATCAAATCATACTTCATATTTTTTGTACATACTTCACATGTAATCATAATTCATGCTTTGCACATACTTCACTTATAATCATATTACAATGATTTCGCATAATACAAATAACATAGATATATCTTCATATCCACATTTTAAATATCACATGGTAGCATAACAATGCACATAGCAACAAATCCTGAAAAACTTGCCTTATAAGTTTATCCGGCCTGGCTAACATTATGTTCCTCGACAACCTACAATCGTAATATATTTAACATATTCATAGTAGTCACAATTTTACGCATTACTAGCTTTAATTATGACTTTTAACTTTCAAGCTTTTAACTTTTACGTTAATCGTTATAAAACTTAGTTAATTATAACTCATTCGTACCAACTCGGAATTGGTTCATCTTTAGATAATGAACTACTCATAACATGGTCTAACTACCCTTATAGGTGTTATAAGCAACAAAATTCTCGAACTCAAAAAAAAATAAAAAATAAAAAATAAATCCGATTTAAGAGGTCAAACCCGAAACTGCCCAGTCCAGAAATCTGCTGGACCCCGGCTCGGTAAAACGGCTGCAACTTCTACGTTTCTTAACCTTTTTAGGTGATTCAAAAGCCCACGCGTTTGTAACTTCCCCCTCTACAACTTCTCTTTAGGTTGGGGAACCCAGTTCTGCACGTACGAGGTTGCACACCTCGTTTAACAACCCAGTCAAAACTGTCTCGCAGAAAACTGGACAGCTTAACACTAGTTCGCAAAAAAAATTCATAACTCGACAACCGTAACTCCGATTTAGTCCGTTCAAGTTGGGTTTTCTTCACAACTTACATATCTAACAACTCCAATTGATGGATCTCAAAAACGAGCTACAGATTATGAACAGTAATCGTTCAAAGTACTGTAAGGAATTAGGGTTTTCTAAATCCTTTTATATTTTGATTCATGTTATCCTTTTCTTAATTCTTTGTACATACCACAATATAAAACCATCTTAGACATTATAATCATATCTTATTTCACCCGGATCCAACATGATCCACCATTACATCTCCCACAACCAACTTGCACAAACTTAAATAAAATATAAAAAAAATACAAGTTAGGGTTTTAGAAAACTTTTAAACCTTTGAAGTTCCTTCTTGTTAGAAAATGGATGCTAGGCTAGATGCTAGATCTTCTTCTCCTTCCTTCTTTGCTCCACCCGAAATGGGTTCTCCTTCCTCTTCCATCCGTGGCTTCTCTCTCTCTCTCTCTCTCTCTCTCTCTTTCTCTCTTTCTCTCTCACAAATATTGCTCTCTCTATACTTGGTGTTTTGAAATAAATGAGCCAAAACTTCTCAAGTCTCTTACAACCCTTCTATTTATAGAAGCCTTGAATTGCATCATTAATCCACTAATTACCCAAGCATTGGTCAATTAGTACTTAATTAAAATTACTATTACATGGTAGGACTACACGGATAAGACTAGAGTGGGTGGAGTGAGTGATAGTTGACTACTTGATTGAATAGCAAAAAGGATAACCAATTCAAGTTTACATACAAGCCACATCTTGAGTAAAATACAAGCACATCAATGCTACAAGTCATTCCCTCTCTCTTCCTATCGTGTTCGGTCAAAGAGGACTCATTTCATCCAACTTCTTATTTTATCTTTTAGCTACTAATTAAATATACATTAATACACAACAATCCAATTTCCAATATAGCATGCTTCATTGAATTAACTTACCACATTATAATTTTCTCATCTAACTTTACATAATTAAATTGGACTTATATTATAATAAATCATTTGGGCTAATTAGTTAAGTTTTATTGTAAAACATTAACACCCAATTACATACCAATAACTCAAGCATCTTAATTCAATTGTTTATAAATTGTCATCCTTGGTCTAATTTATTTTCAATTCCCATTTGGAATTATCACTGTAATTCATTTGGGCTTAATATAATATTGGTTAGGGCCACTTTATTATTCATATACTTCTCCCACATATTGGGTTAGACATTTAATTTACCGCATACTAACACATGCTATTTAGATTGCTACATTCAATTTATGAATTAGTAATACTTTTAATTTGGCGTTCTATATTCCTTAACCATATTTTATCTTCCAACTTTCTCTCATAAGTCAAACTAGGTTGATTGTAAGTCATCTCAAAAGTAAATTATAAGTAATATTAATGCCACAATTAAATCTCCAAGTGGTCCTATGAATTTCGGCCACTCCCTCCTTATTCTATCATTTTTTATTTAATTTTTATGTCACCCACACCCACATGTATACATTAATATATACACAAGTCAAACTAGATAACTTACAAGTAATGGGTTGAGTATAAAATAAGCAAAAGCCAAACTACAAACAATCTTTTTCTTTCCTTCATTTCGGTCAACTAGTGGGTGATATTCCCCATCATTGTTTATGACTTATAGTTCACCTACTAACCTGAGATAATTCATTAATTAAAATCTCCAATATAGCACGCCGTATTGCTACCGAAACTATATTCAAATCAAATTGAATATTTAATTAATTCATCACTTATCAATTTCTCGATATTAAATAACTTTATGTTAGTTCAATAATTTAATATTTATATTAATTGAACTCCCTTTAACTAAATTAAAAAAAAATTCAATTAAATAATTCACATAGTCGCATAATAATTAAATTAAATACACTAGGGTTCATTCTATTGAAAATAAATTCCTAATTTAATTTACAATAGGCTAATAATATTTACGGTTGTTACAGATGATAAGATTTTTTGCTATAAATAGAGACCTTAACTTAAGGATTTTTCATAAAAAACTTCCTTGCTTATTCTTTCTTTCACTCTCCAAATATTTCTTTGTATAAGTTCTCTTTGAGTGTGCTAAAGTCATCTTGAGTATTTGCAAAGATCTGTAAGTGTACGAGTTCATATCTAGTCACGTGTTAAGGTAAGGGATACTATCTTTTTCATCTTCCATTATTCAAACTTACTATGGTAAGGGATTATCATTATTTGATTCTCAAAAATAATATTGTTTCTTCCTTACTCATAAGATGTGCCTTTTATTTCCATGTATTAATTTGTGGGAATAACCTTACGGCGCGGATTACCGCCTGTTGGTGAATAACCTTTAGTATTCATTCCTTATTAATCTCTGAGAATAACCTTACTGCGCGGATTACCGCCTGTTTGGTGAATAACTCTTCGTATTCAATTTTTATTAAATTGTGGGAATAACCTTACGGCGCAGATTACCGCCTGTTGGTGAATAACATTTCGTATTCATTCCTTATTAATCTCTGAGAATAACCTGACTACGCGGATTACCGCATGTTTGGTGAATTACTCTTCGTATTCATTTCTTACTTGTCTCTTGTTGGTAAAGTTTTTTGAAATGAATATATATTCTTTAATAGTTTGCGCTTCATCTAATATCATTTCAACTGAACCTTCCTATTTTTCTAAATCTTTCTATTGAACCTTAACTGTTATTCTGAACTGTGGATCTTAAATATCATTCTTGAATTTTAGTCTGCATCATGTTGTCAATTTGGACATTATTTGAATCTGCACAAAGAAAAATCATAAACTTTTGATATTTATTGATCATACTGTTTCTTCTGATTCATCATCTATATCACGGTTGTTATTCTAATCATCAAGAACCATATTGTTGTGAATATCTGTGGCCTGGGGCACAGTTGATAGGATAAAGGCGATATAATTATTGTGTCTTTTAGGGCACGTGGTGAATATTCTCTTTGGCCTGGGGCAAAGATGAACTGTTGTTGGTATGATTATGACCAAAGGCTGAAAACTGGTATAATCATTACCGTTGGTGTTATATTTGAATATCTTTGGCTCGTAATGCAAAGATGAACTATTGACTAGCATGATTATAATCAGGAACTGAAAATTTATATTATCATGACCAGCGGTGTTTAAGATGATAAAAGTTGATGATGTTTTTCCTAAAAATAGAAGCGAGTGGACATTATAGTCTGTATTATTCTTCTAATAGATTGCTCATTCCGCTGCTATTATTGATACAAAGCTTATTGTCTATTATATTCAATTAAGAACTCATCTGTTGAAGGCTAATGATAATTTATTTGTCGTTATCTTAGTCATGATATTTCTTACTGGGCTATTTGAGCTCACCCTTTCTTTTGTTCCATTGTTTTTCAGAAAAAGAGATAGTAGCCGGGTCTAGTAGGGGAATGGAGTGACGGTCCGAGTGATAGCTATTGTAGTCTTCACATGTTGTATATAGTGTGGAAATAATAGTGAAGACTTAGTTGTGTATTATTGAGTTTTGCATTTCTGTTCTATGTACTATTTGTATTAAAGATTATGTATTTTATGGCGTCTCAAATTGGGCTATGTAGGCCTAGATTTGGGGGCGTCACAGTTCTTCATTTTCTGGGTTACCCAGAAAATATCCGGCTGAGAGTTATGATCGACTAGACACTTTCTAGGCCTTATATCTCACGGACCCGTGATCTGATTCAGGTGATTAAGGTCTCTATCTCTTAAACTCATGGCATACTACAACTATAAACTATAAAACACATTAAACTAACTCATTAGGCCGATCAAAATGTCTAACAAAGTAACTTGTCAAACAATATTTTCTGGGCAATTTGGACAGAGAGTTAAAATCTATCATTTTATGTATCCAAATGTTATGAAACATAAATTAAACAACCCAGATCACACACACACACACACACACACACACACACACACATATATATATATATATATAAGATCAGTCATTTATAAACATTAAAACATAACATTTAACATAAGATTAAAGATCTACACTAAAATTAGGGTTTTACCTTAAATGAGCAACTTTGCTTAATTCTTCCTAGATTCTGATCTAAGGATGGTATGAGACTTATGGGGATTAATTTATGACTGATATATGAAGTGTAATTCATGGGTTTTACCAATGGGAGTGCTCTCTATTTATAGGAGGGCTAGGGTTAGGATTTAATGGTCTTTAAGCCATTTTTCTTGCTTGCTAAGTTTGATCTAGTAATGATGAAGCTATGGTCGGTTTGCAAAGGCTATGGGGCTTAATTACAGTTGATGAATGCACTTGAATCATTACAAGGTGAGTCATTGCTTTCCAAAAATTAAGTGACAAGCTTAGTCACCAATTTTTTTTTGCTTTAAAGAAGTCAATTCCTATTTTGCTTGCTTGATCAAAGAGTGGCTGAGATTTTTGGGTTGTTTTAGTCATTTCACATGTCCATTTTGGGTTTAGGGTTTGACCATTAGAATTTGTCTTTTAGGGTTAGGGTTTTACTAATTAGGTTTAGGGTTTACTAATTTGAATTAGGGTTTCCTAATTTTTGATTAGGATTTCTTAATTAGGTTTAGGGTCTTCAAATTATGTTTTAATAATTAAATTTTTAGGATGTTTGATCTCATTTAATAATATATATTACAACACGTACTTAATAATTAAAGTAATTATACAAAATCTTAAACACCAACATGTTTAGCTATATATTAATATTAAAATATTATTACATAATTCCTATTAGGGTTTGGAATATTACAAGTACTGTTCCAAATTTGGACTTGATTGGATGTATGCTGAATGAGTTAAGAATCAGCAAAGCAGCAGCAAAAATCACAGAATCTGAGACTACAGGACTGCACCGGGGCGCAGTGTTTTGTGTTAAACACTGCGCCGAGGCGCAGTGTAGTGTTCATGGCTGCGAGGACTTTGTGGCCAGTGAAGTCTGAAGCGTCTGAGGCGCAGTGTACTTCACATAAAAATTTTAAAGTGTCCAAAATGCGATATTTTGATACAAAATGATAAAGATGAGCTATGTAAATCCTAGATAGATAAAGAATGACCAATATAAAGGGTGTCAATGTATAATAAAATGATAAATGGCATAATATAACATGCCTAAAGCTAAGCCAAAATATGTTATGAGTTATGTAAAAGGCGGGAACGAGTTAGGATGTATTATTAACCTACATAAGGTATAATACATCACATGTGAAATGAATAGAGACTAAGGGTCTAATATTTATGGGTTTAGTTTGACAAGTTATAGAAAGTTTATGATCATATATTGATGCATATAGTGCAATATTTATAGATAGCACTCGAAGTAGCAGACTGACAAGACGGTTATGAAAGGATAAGAAGGTCACGCGAGGTAGTAAATGTTAAGTGTAAGATAAATGCAGATCAGACAAGTTTTTCAGACTTAAGTGTACTAATTGTTATACGTGAACTATGTAATAGTTGAAATGTGCACTCTGTACAAACTATGTGTATTAACTATTAAGTGGAATATGTGTCATTAAGCATGACATGGTAAAATAGAGGATGCATGACGCATAAATATAAACTGTAAGCATGAAAGGTGTTATCTGATTGACTTGCTGAGCCTATGTGCTCACTCTTACTATGAACTAACATTTTAGGTAAAGTACGAGAAGACCGGATGTTCCGGTTAACCTAAGGTAAAGGAATGTGAATGTACGGATAAGCGAGAAGCAAATTTGTTATATGTATTTGCGTGTGATGCAGATAAATGTAAACCTATAATGGTATATGTAATTAACATCTAGGTTTTAATTATAAACTTGGTCGTTAACAAGGGAATTAATATTTTGTAAATCCGTAAAGATTGAATGGTATGTGTGTATTATCCAGAGAGACGATGTAAAGAGATAGTTTATTATATTGTTGTTAATCAAGTTGTATATGTAATAAACTCGTATGTATAGTACATATGTATGTAAACAGGAGCAAAGATGGAACAGGCACAAGCAAGCAGGGTTATGTATGTATAGTGTAATGATGAAAATTTATTCACAGGTTATGTTATGTAAATCATAATATATATGCTTCTGATAATTGTAATAGACTAGGTCACAATTAATAAATGTTTGACCTAAGTTCTAATGAATAGTAAGTGAACGTTACGATCCTAAGACAGGTAAGGAATGTAAAAAAAATAAACAGATTTATAGACCGTATTATGGTCAGATAATGATTTTAAAGATTAAAGGTTATGTATTAACGCACGAAATCGCCGTTAAGATGATTGAGAATAATATAATTTGATTTTAAAATTAATGATTATGAAATCCATAATTGAATAGATAGAATTAAGAAAAGTTGGGATCTCATAGCGCTACAACAAGCGCTTGCCCCCCCCCCCCCCCCCCCAGGTTTTGTTGCATAATGCAATTCAACTTCTGTTTTATTTTCTGATTTTTACCTCCTTCGCACAGATTTGAATAAAATGAAATCTACAAATTCAAATGACCTCAAATTAATCTTGTTTGATTCATATCTTCTTGAACTACAAGGTTCCAACCTTGAAACATATTTTTGGATATGTTTAGGTCAAAAAAAAATTCACAAAGTGGACTATTGTGTGTTAGGCTTTGACAGTGAATCACTTTGGTTTCAAAAAGTATAACTCACTCATTTTAAAACCTTTTGACATGATTTCAACTAGGTTTTACTCTTAACGTATATATCTAGTATATGACAAAAGAAAATCACACATACAACATGTAAGTTTCAAAATGTAGTGCTTCGAATCACACGTTCGATTAGGGTTCCGTCGGTAAAAATCGTTTTAATGTTTTTTGCTAAATTTTTCAGCACAAATACATATCAATACACACGTTAAACCCATTGAACCCTAAATTTACTAATCTAGCATGGATATAAATATTTAAATCTTTGAAAATAGTTTTCTACCATAAAAATCATATATAACACAAAGAGAAGTACAAAACTAGGGTTTTTAAGGTATGTTATATCTTTTACTCTTAATAGCTCTTTTCCTAGCTTCTCCAAAGTATGTAATGGTGCAAGATGACATACAAGAACACCCTCAAGTTGTCGTGCACTACCTTCAAGCCTTCTTGGTGTTTTATTTTTTATAAAAGCTCAAGAACACTAAGTGTGCTTCCCTCTTATTCTTTCCTCTCTAACTTGTTCTCTCTCTTTTTCTCTTTAGCAACTCAATGAAATAAAATGACTGATAGAGGAATGGAGGGTTGTGTAGCATATTAATCTTCCTACTAGGTGAAATGTATACTTACACTTTGTGTATGTATACATATCACCCGTCCATAATATAGGCCTACTAAACCCCCCTAAATTTCCTTACTTCTCCCAACATTATTAAACTTTCAAGGGAAGCTACAATAACTCCCCACTAGTCTCCTAAAATTGTCGGCAACCCCCTCTTATTTCTACTATATTTTGCAATTATTTTTTCCTTATATATATACATATATATATCACCGTTGCATTGATTTGGGCCATTAAAAAAATAAAACATTGGGCCAAACAAATAAATCATTAGACCAAATAAATAAATCATTGGACCACCTTCAATTGGGCCAATTAAATTAGTTACGTGACCAAATGCAAGTCCATTAGTAATTAAATTAAATTGGGGCTTGTTTAATAAATAAATTGAACTAGTCCACTATTAATAAATTCTTAGTGGAACTATAAATTATTATTATTAATATTTTCACATAAACATTAATTAATTTACATAATTCAATTAGACTTGTTATGAATCAAGTTAATTGAATTATTATATAACTTACAAATCCTATCAACAATTTGATATTAAAAATATCTAGGACGGTCCATTAATTTAATTAATTCATTAAGTGGTCCTCCTTTTAATTAATTATCACATAATTAATTAAACCAAGCTATCATTCAATGATTTAATTTAATCACACAAAAATTTAATGTATCAAAAATTAATTTCATTTATATAGGTTAAAATATTAGCGGTTATTACAATTATTTTTACTTTATTTTACAACATGTGAGGACTATCAACTATATACTCAGACCATCACTCTATTCCCCGACTAGTCTCAACTACACTATCATTTTCTGAAGAACAGGAACAAAAAGGAAAGGGTGAGCTCGAATAGCCCAATAAAGAATATCATGACAAAGATAACGATGAGTAAATTATCATTAGTCTTTAACAGTGATGAGTTCTTGATAAATTATAATAGACAACAAGTTTTAGATCAACAACTGTAGCAAAATGATTGAATATAATAGACAATAAGTCTTTAATAAATATCTACAGTGGAATAAGCAATCCATTAGGAGAATAAAATAGATCATAATGTCCAAAATATTCTCTTATATAGAAATTAATCATCAAACTTTTATCAACTCTAACACCCATGGTCATAACCATGTCAAACAACAATTTTTCTTCGCCCTAAGTCAAAGAGAACTTTCACCACGTGTGTAATGACCACGAATTCTATATGTCATTGTAATAATAATTATTAAATAATTAGCAATGAATTAAAAAAAATTGTACTAATTAATTGTGCATTAAATAAATTGAATGAATATACTTGTGTATGTGTATATTTATTTATAGTAATAAAGAAAGATATTATAATTAATTAAAACAAGTCTAATTAGATTATATTATAAGTCCAAATAATGTATTAAACTAGGTCAAATAATGTATTAAACTAGGTCAAATAAATTAACCTAGTAGTCCACGTAATTAATTAAACCTTGATCCATGTAATAATTAAACTAGCTCAATGCTTGTTTTAATTAAATGTAACATAGGTTATTTAATGTTATCCAATGGGATAAATAAATTGAACTCATACAAATTAAATGAATGAGCCCAGTTTATTTAATTCCTAAGTCCAATGTGGAGCCCAATATGAATTCAAAATATTGGTCATTAGTTATATATATATAAGTGTGTGTATATATATATATATATATATATATATATATATATAGATGTATATATGTATATATAAGCTATAAAAATAAAGCAAAAATGGAGGATTTAATCCCATTCTGCTGACTATGAAGGGGGCCTACATGGGGGTGGCTTGATTGCTCATTGTTGCTTCTTTTGTACACAAAGATTTGGTGGTTCAACCACCCTAGTCAATCACTTAGTCATTCAAGTAGTCAATCAATCCAATAGTAATCCTAATTAGCCTCTAATTTGACCAACACTAGTGGATTAGGAGAGTTAATGAAGGATTAGCAAGGGGCTATGTGACGACCCCAAATCCGGGTTCTTTAACCTCGGGTTTGGTTCTCACTGTACAATACTTAATAACAATGAAATACATAAATTGTATTCAAATTTCGCGGAATAATACAAAAGGTTCCTTAACAAAAGGCTACACTTCCCAAGGTCTATTAACCTTAATCTAAATCATTACATATCTTAAGGGAAATACAAAAGATTTACAACAGTAATTACATAACAGTAATTTAAACTAACATGCATCTACTAAACTACGCATTCGCTTTCCCCTTGCCTTTGTCTGACTTAGAGCATTCGGGCTTAGCTGAAATATAATCATGATATAGCAAGAATGAGCAACTAAATGGCTCAGCAAGTTTATAAATAACAATCATACGATATATCATGATGAAGGGAAATAACTTCAAGGTTTTCAACAATAACAATTGTGAAAGATATCAAGAATCAATGTTCAATAAAAGAATGGATTGACTCTTTACTGCTGAGTGGTCTTTAATGACCATGAACTGCTACTAAGGTAGAACAGACATACAATGTCTGACTCCTTGTTAAAATAACGGGACACTTGAGGGGATCAGTCCTCTCATGTCCTATGTATATGCATCACATTTAGTTTTCTTGCGCGCTGTCGGGTTTCCGACAAATAAAAATTCCATTTAACTAGGGTTGTTCTATCTCAGTCTTACTGTAAGAATCCGCACCAGCCAATGGTTTGGATAAGCTTTTATAATCTTCAATTAAATGAATTTAACATGCATTTGTCTAGCCGAAACAATTAGCTTAGACGTTCTTAAACAGTTTGCAAAAGCACTAAGTGCGAATACAATAATCAATAACGATGTGAAGTAATTGTTGATAATTAATTCACTCAAATGTCTGTCAAGTAACTACGAGTGTAGAATACTTGCTCAACAATAATTGAAATGTAAATACGGTTGAAGAATATCTGCAACAATAAATACAAGTTTAAGGGGTAGAAGACTTGCCTCGTGCGTCGTCTACGGCTAACCAACTTAATTTAATAATCCTTGAACGGACCTAACAATTAAATCAGTTTGATCTTAAATTAGTATCATATACACATTAGTATAATGACTTTTATAACTCTTACGAACCACATAATTATATAATTACGGGTATACAATCACTTAGGAAATATTATCACTACTTGATAATATTCCGAACACAAAGAACCTATATTAATTATTTAATATAGTCCAGACACTTGTCTAATATTATTAATAATTTAATAATATTTTATTAGTCTTATAGTATTATCAATCATCTAATAATACATTATTAATCTTCTTATATTATTAACCATTTAATAATATATTAACAACCTTATAATATTATTTTAATAATATTTTATTCACCTTCTAATATTATTAACTATTTAATAATATTTTATTCATTATCTAATATTATTAATCATTTAATAATATTTTATTACTTTATTAATATTATCAATCATTTAATAATATTTTATTCATTATATAATATTATTACTTATTAATAATATTTTATTGCTTTTCTAATATTATTATTCATTTAATAATATTTTAACTAATTATTAATTATTTAATAATATTTTATTGACTTATTAATATTATTACCCATTTAATAATATTTTAATCTCTTACTAATATTATTAACCATGTAATAATATTTTAACCAATTGTTAATGTTATTCATCATTTAATAATTTTTTAATCATATACTAATATTATTAATTGTTTAATAATATTTTAATAAAAATCTTTAAACAACACCAATAGTTAATTTTTTAATGGTGTTAACATTAATCTTTATCTTAAACATTTTGATACCCATTAATTACAAATAAATTTCATATATTGGTTCAATACACAAATACCTTCATTTTACATTTAGTTATACTTAAATTTTCCAATAAAACCCGACCCGGACCGACCCGAACCGACCCGGACCAACCAAAAAAAATTTCACCTACTGTTTTGAATGCCCCGGCGCTCAACATATGCTATTTTGGGCGCCGGGGCTTTCAAAGCAGAAATCAAAAACCCTAAAATGGGTTGTCCGACCTCCAGCCACTCCGACAGCCATAACTTCTTCATTTTAAAACATTTTGGGGTGATTCTTGAGTCCATTCTCCTCATAATTTCCCCCTATACAATTTCTCTTTAGATCACAAATCCAAATTCCAAACGTAACTAGACTCAAAATAGCTCACAATGCAACCTAGGGTTTTAAAACCAACATCCTTTGCGGTAAAAGCCATAACTTCATTGTTTTTTAATATTTTTGAAAGGTTCAAGTTGAGTTTTCTTTAAAACTCATAGATCTAGCTTTCTAGCCATAAAAATCCAATTTTGGATTTGTACATTTCAAAATACAACATCAAACATAGCATGCATGGTTAGGGTTTACCGGTAAAATTGTGTTACACATATTTCTTTAACTTCTATGCATTTCTAACCTACCAAATCATGTTATAAACACATAGATCTATGAATATACATATATTACATAGTTACATACATCTAGACCATCAAAATGAGTTTTAATCGGTTAAAAATAGATTTTAACCGATTAAAACGCATATAGGCTATAAAAACGAAATAAGAAAGGATTTGAGAACTTTTAAACCTTGAGGTTTTGTGTGCTCTCCTTCTCCTCCTTCCGAAATATGTGATGAGATTGTTGGACATCCACCAAGCTCAAGCTCTAGCTTTTTCTCTCGACACTTATGTGTTTTCTCTCAAAAACTCACACTTTGCTCTTTAGGAAATTCTCTAGAAATGAACTAACCAACCTAGAACAAGTGTGGAGTGTTTCTTTTATAGTCAACCACTAACACACCATTAACTCTCTAATTCATCTATGTTGGTCAAATTAAATGCTAAGTATGCTTACTATTTGATTGAATGACTTGGTGATTGACTCATGGAATGACTAGGGTTGTTGGCCAACTTTGATATAGTGTAAAAGAGAAGTCATCTAGCAAATCAAGCAACATCAAGTGGGTCCCTCACAAAAATCAGCAAAATGGCTTTTCCAAGCCATTTTTCCTTTATTTTTAATGCAAAAATGTGCATATATACATCTATATATATATATATATATATATATATATATATATATATATATACATATTGACCAAAGTTTGACCCTTATTGGACTTCACATTGGGCTTGGGAATAACTTCTATTGGGCTCATTCAATTAAATTGTTTGGGCTCAATTTAAATAACACATTGGGTTTATTTTAAATAGTCTAGGTTACATTTAATTAAATCAAGCATTGGGCTTGTTTAATTAATTACATGGGCTAGTAATTAAATTAATTACATGGGCTACTAGGTTAATATCTTTAACCTAGTTTATTAACTTATTTGCATTTAAAATATAATCCAATTAGATTTGCTTAAATTAATTATACACTTTGCTTTAATCCTTTAAATAAACATACAAGCACATAAGTACATTTATTTAATTATCTAATCCACAATTAATTAATGAGAAAAATTTAAATTCATTGCTAAATATTTATTAAGTATATTTACAATGACTAATGAAATTCGTGGTCATTACATTCTCCCCCCCTTATAAGAATTTCGTCCCCGGAATTACAAATTTAAACTACTCAAACAGATGCGGATAGTTAGCCCTCATCTTTTCTTCAAGCTCCCACGTAGCTTCCTCAGCGTTGTGGTTCCTCCAAAGGACTTTGACATAATGTATAACCTTATTCCGTAAACTCTGCTCTTTCCTATCTAGTATCTGGACAGGAATTTCCTCGTACGATAAGTCTTTCTCGACTTGTATTGGCTCATAGGATATGACATGTTTGTGGTCTGGCTTGTATGGTCGCAGTACTGACACATGAAACACATTGTGAATATGCTCAAGTTCAGGAGGTAAAGCTACCTCGTACGCCACTTCGCCCACTCTCTTTAATATCTCGAACGGTCCTATGAACCTCGGACTCAGCTTCCCTTTCTTTCCAAATCGGATCTTCCCCTTCTAGGGAGATACCTTCATGAACACAAAACTTCCAACTTCGAAGTCTCGCTTCTGTCGATGTAAATCGGCGTATTTCTTCTGACGGTCCTGAGCTGCTACTAGCCGAGCTCTTATTACCTTGATAATCTCTACCGTTTGTTGAACCAATTCCGGCCCCAACAATCGGCGTTCTCCTACCTCATCCCAACATAGAGGTGTTCTGCACTTCCTTCCGTACAATGCTTTGTAAGGCGGCATGCCTATGCTTGCATGATAACTATTGTTGTATGCAAACTCAACTAATGGTAGATGGTTCTCCCAACTGCCCTTGAAATCCATCACACAGACCCTGAGCATATCTTCCAATGTCTGTATTGTTCTTTCACTTTGCCCATCGGTCTGTGGATGATATGTTGTACTCATTCTCAACTGTGTCCCCAATCTCTCCTGAAGACTTCTCCAAAATTTTGACGTGAAGCGCGGATCTCTGTCTGACACAATCGATACCGGCACCCCATGTCTCGAAACTATCTCCTTGATGTACAGTTTAGCCAACTGATCCAAACTGAACTTAATCTTGATCGGCAAAAAGTGCGCTGACTTTGTTAGTCGATCTACAATCACCCATATTGCGTCAAATCCCTTCTGTGTTGCTGGAAGTCCTACCACAAAATTCATTGTGATATGCTCCCATTTCCACTCAGGAATCTCTAACAGCTGTAGTAATCCACTTGGTCTCTGATATTCAGCCTTTACCCTTTGAAAAGTTAGACATCGGCTGACACATTCTGCGACCTCCCTTTTTAAATTCGGCCACCAAAAATGCTGACGCAGATCTTGATACATCTTCGTACTTCCCGGATGTATCGAGTATCTCGTACTGTGGGCCTCTTGCAAGATCTCTTCTCGTAGTTCGGGCACTAGCGGCACCCAAACACGATTTTCAAATCTTAGTAATCCCATGCTATCTTCCTTGAACTTGACCTCTTTCCCTTCGGTCATTCTCATCCTTATTCTGACACATTCTTCATCTTTGTCTTGAGCCTCTTTTACCTGATCTAACAGGGTTGGGCTCGCTTCCACTTCCATTGACTCATTTGGATTTCTTACCTCCAACTCCATTCGAGCCATCTCTTGAACCAATTGTTCCTGATCTGTCAAGATGAACAATTTCTCCCTGTTCTTTCTGCTTAGAGCATCTGCTACTACGTTGGCCTTGCCGGGATGATATAGAATTTCACAATCATAGTCCTTGATCAATTCTAACCATCTCCGTTGCCTCATATTTAACTCCTTCTGTGTGAAGATATACTTCAGACTCTTGTGGTCCGTGAATATCTCACATTTCTCTCCATATAAATAATGTCTCCAGATTTTAAGGGCAAAACCGCAGCCAGCTCCAAGTCGTGGGTAGGGTATCCCTTCTCGTAATCCTTCAACTGTCTGGACGCATACGCAACGACCTTGCCGTTTTGCATAAGCACACAGCCAAGTCCCTTGTGCGATGCATCACTGTAGACCGTAAAACCTCCCGTATCGTCCGGTAAAGTCAATACAGGTGCTTCACTAAGTCTCTTCTTTAGCTCCTGAAAACTCTCCTCACATTTCTCCGTCCATACGTATTTCACCGTCTTCCTCGTTAAATTTGTCAGCGGTGTTGCTATCTTTGAAAATTCTTGAATGAATCTCCGATAGTAACCCGCTAACCCCAAGAAACTTCTTACCTCCGTCGGCGTCCTTGGTTGTTCCCAATTCATCACCGCTTCAACCTTCGCTGGATCTACTGAAACTCCTTCCTTGTCAATAACATGACCTAAAAATTGAACTCTCTCCAACCAGAATTCACACTTCGAAAACTTAGCGTACAATTGTTCCTTCCGTAAAATCTCCAACACCAATCTTAGGTGTTCAGCATGCTCCTCCTCCGCTTTAGAATACACCAGAATATAGTCAATGAACACAACAACAAATTTATCCAAGTACTGCTTGAATATTCTGTTCATCATGTCCATAAATGCGGCTGGCGCATTCGTCAGTCCAAACGACATCACCAGAAACTTATAATGCCCATAACGAGTTCTGAATGTCGTCTTGGGTACATCCTCCTTCCTGACTTTCAACTGATGATAACCAGTCCTCAAGTCAATCTTTGAAAAGTACTTTGCCCCTTTCAATTGATCGAAAAGATCGTCAATTCGTGGCAACGGGTACTTGTTCTTAATTGTCACCTTATTCAGCTCTCTATAATTCATACACAACCTCATTGATCCATCCTTCTTCTTTACAAACAACACAGGTGCTCCCCATGGAGAAACACTTGGCTGAATGTACTTATTATCCAACAACTCCTGTAGTTGGATCATTAACTCCTTCATTTCTACCGGGGCCATCCTATATGGTGCCTTTGATATTGGTGTTGTCTCTGGTACCAAATCAATTACAAACTCTATCTCCCTATCTGGCGGTAAACCTGGCAGTTCGTTTGGAAACACGTCCATGAACTCCCTCACTACTGGTATTTGCTCCATCTCGGGATTCACCATTTGTGTGTCCACTATGTGAGCTAAATACCCTACACAACCTTTCTTCAACAGTTTCTTGGCCTGCATCATCGTCAGACATGTTGATTGTCTAGACGACTTGCTGCCATAAAATACGACCTTAGACTTGTTTGGTGTCTTAAGGTGTATACACTTCCTTTGACAATCAATTATAGCTCCATGGTTAAACAACCAATCCATTCCAAGTATAACGTCAAACTCCCCCAAACGTATCGGAATTAAATCTACACTCAACTTCTGACCCCTGATTTCAGCACAACAGTTTCTATGTACATACTCTACAGGAATCACTTCTTTATTTGCAACTTCTATGTTCAGTGGGTTCTCTAGTTTTTGTCTAGGCAATTCTAACCGTCTAGCGAATTCATCAGACACAAATGAACAGGTAGCACCCGAATCAAATAATACGTAAGCATTTATCTCATTGATCGGAATAATACCTAACACCACGTCTTTTGATTCGACGGCGTCCTGCACCGTCATGTTAAAAGTTCGTGCCGTTGGTTTGTTCTGTGGCACCGGCCCTCCAATGGTCAGTTTGGCGTTGTTGCTGTTGTTGTTGCTTCCCCTAAAGCCCGAACTCCCTCCGGTGTTCTTCTTCTTCGGACAATCTTTAAACTGATGGTCCATGGCCCCGCAGGCGAAACAACCCCCCTTCCTTTTTGGTGTGGGACAATTAGGAGCGATGTGCCCCTCTTGCTCACAGTTGTAACAAACATTCCTTCCCTTCATGCACTCCCCTGAGTGATTCTTCCCGCATTGACTGCATTTGCTTGCTTTCTTTGACTCACTGCCCTGGGGTGTCCCCGAACTGCTGTTGTTATTCCACTTGCGTTTGTTCGAGTTGCTGCCCCCCGCTGCTACCCTCTCGGTTTCCTCTTTCACCCTTCTTCTTGTTCCGTTCCTGGTTGTGCTTGTTTAAAGCTTCGTTCCCTCCTTCAGCTATGATAGCTTTCTCCAGCAATGTTGCAAAGTTTGTGATCTGGAGAACAGTTACCCGACTGTAAACCCACGGTTTCAGCCCCTGCTCAAACCGTCTGGCGCGTCTCGCCTCAGTGTCCACCTGATGTGTAGCAAATCTCGCCAATTCATTGAACTTGGCGGCATATTCGGATACAGACAAGTTACCTTGCTTCAGCTCTAGGAATTTGATTTCCATCCTAGCCTGTGTACTCTCTGGAAAGTAGTTTTCCAAGAATACCTCCTTCAATCGCGCCCATGCGATTGTTCCCACCCCTGCTTTACTCTTATTGGCCTTCCATCAGTGGCTGGCCTCCCCTTTCATCATGAAGGTAGCAAATGAGGTCATTTGCTCCTCCGCTACTCGTGCGACCTCGAAGACTTTTTCCATCTCCTCTATCCAGGTCTGTGCTTCTATAAGATCCGTGGTCCCTTTGAACTCGGGTGGTCCTATCAGTTTGAAGTCTTTAAAGGTTGTTAGTGGAGCGGCAGGGTTTGTTGCTCCAGTAGCCCCTGCGTTGCGTCCGCGAAATGCTCCCATTAGCATTTCTACGAACTCTTGGACAGGGTTTGGTGGTACCCGTCCTGCGTTCACTGACTCTTCAGGTGGTGGTGGGGGTAGTCGTTGATTTCTTCTTTGTGGCGGCATTTTCTGTATAAAGAAAATTTAATTAATTAAAGTTGTTTCAATCTTTTTACTTTCGTTTTGTAGCTTAAGTATTTTAAACTAAAGCACAAATAATCATCTCGACACATATAAACATAAACGAAAATGCATTTATATTCATATGCTAAATCACAGTGCGTAGAACTTTTACATCATAAGCATACTGCTATAAACGCTGCTAACCCCGATAATTAAAACAAAAGACGGGATCTAACATATCCCACAACTTCATAGAGTTGGGATTTACAACATACTAACCCTCTATCAAAACAAAAGTTGGGTTTCTACTGCATCTATGTACATACAACATAAATAAAGAAAATACTACTAACGGTGCATCCCTCGACGAACCGCATCGTCGTACTCCTCATCTCCAATAGCCCTGACCACACCCCTACTGATGGTGTGCAAGGTCTGGCCCTCCTCGGCAGGGTAATAGTGCACCCTACTCTGGATCCTACCAACTGATGAGCGATAGACGTAACTGAGTCTATCTATCCTCACCTTCTTCTCCCTAACCTCCTCCTCCAGTTCCATCATCTGCCCGTGAGCTGCATCACGCTGAAACTCCATATCTAACCTTGCCTCAACGGCCTGCTGCATCTGGCCCCTCATGGCCTCCCTCTCTGCCTGTGTCTGCTGAATCTTCAGCTCAGCGGCTACTAACTTGGCCTCCATCTCGGTCATCCTCGCCTTCAGCTCTATGTTCTCGCCAGAGAACATATAAGCTGTATCTCTGTACTGCTGCTCTGTCTGCTGGTGGATCTGGTTCTGCTCCTCAAGGTGCTGAACCCTCTCCTCTAGCTCATCGTTAGCCGTAGTGAGAGTATCGATGATGTCACTGGCGACAGTGCCCATGCCATCAATATACTCCGCTGGCTCCTCATCCTCATCATCATCAGTATCAGCCTCATCCTCACTGTACTGCCCCATAACTCCGCCCCAGACAGCGTCCTCTCTATCTCCCTCCTCGGGATCTGACTCTGGCTCCTCGACAGGTGCAGCCACCCGTGGCTGTGCGGTATCCATAGGGATATCCGTAAAAATCACCTCCTCTACAGCAGTGCTCGACTGTCCTATCTCCGTCATCCTACAATAACATAAATAACATATGTTAGTACAACAATAAAATATATTCATTGATGAAATGAAATGATATTTTATCATGTACATCTCGGCTCGATGGATTTTCTCAATCCATCTCCAAAAATACACAACATGATGAATCTCCCCAATTCATCTCCTAACGCACTCGATAAGAGTTTAGTACTAACGTTATAACCTAGGTTTTGCAATCCTAGCGTTTCTAACCTACAGCTCTGATACCAACCTGTGACGACCCCAAATCCGAGTTCTTTAACCTCGGGTTTGGTTCTCACTGTACAATACTTAATAACAATGAAATACATAAATTGTATTCAAACTTCGCGGAATAATACAAAAGGTTCCTTAACAAAAGGCTACACTTCCCAAGGTCTATTAACCTTAATCTAAATCATTACATATCTCAAGGGAAATACAAAAGATTTACAACAGTAATTACATAACAGTAATTTAAACTAACATGCATCTACTAAACTACGCATTCGTTTTTCCCTTGCCTTTGTCTGACTTAGAGCATTCGGGCTTAGCTGAAATATAATCATGATATAGCAAGAATGAGCAACTAAATGGCTCAGCAAGTTTATAAATAACAATCATACGATATATCATGATGAAGGGAAATAACTTCAAGGTTTTCAACAACAACAATTGTGAAAGATATCAAGAATCAATGTTCAATAAAAGAATGGATTGACTCTTTACTGCTGAGTGGTCTTTAATGACCATGAACTGCTACTAAGGTAGAACAGACATACAATGTCTGACTCCTTGTTAAAATAACGGGACACTTGAGGGGATCAGTCCTCTCATGTCCTATGTATATGCATCACATTTAGTTTTCTTGCGCGCTGTCGGGTTTCCGACAAATAAAAATTCCATTTAACTAGGGTTGTTCTATCTCAGTCTTACTGTAAGAATCCGCACCAGCCAATGGTTTGGATAAGCTTTTATAATCTTCAATTAAATGAATTTAACATGCATTTGTCTAGCCGAAACAATTAGCTTAGACGTTCTTAAACAGTTTGCAAAAGCACTATGTGCGAATACAATAATCAATAACGATGTGAAGTAATTGTTGATAATTAATTCACTCAAATGTCTGTCAAGTAACTACGAGTGTAGAATACTTGCTCAACAATAATTGAAATGTAAATACGATTGAAGAATATCTGCAACAATAAATACAAGTTTAAGGGGTAGAAGACTTGCCTCGTGCGTCGTCTACGGCTAACCAACTTAATTTAATAATCCTTGAACGGACCTAACAATTAAATCAGTTTGATCTTAAATTAGTATCATATACACATTAGTATAATGACCTTTATAACTCTTACGAACCACATAATTATATAATTACGGGTATACAATCACTTAGGAAATATTATCACTACTTGATAATATTCCGAACACAAAGAACCTATATTAATTATTTAATATAGTCCAGACACTTGTCTAATATTATTAATAATTTAATAATATTTTATTAGTCTTATAGTATTATCAATCATCTAATAATACATTATTAATCTTCTTATATTATTAACCATTTAATAATATATTAACAACCTTATAATATTATTTTAATAATATTTTATTCACCTTCTAATATTATTAACTATTTAATAATATTTTATTCATTATCTAATATTATTAATCATTTAATAATATTTTATTACTTTATTAATATTATCAATCATTTAATAATATTTTATTCATTATATAATATTATTACTTATTAATAATATTTTATTGCTTTTCTAATATTATTATTCATTTAATAATATTTTAACTAATTATTAATTATTTAATAATATTTTATTGACTTATTAATATTATTACCCATTTAATAATATTTTAATCTCTTACTAATATTATTAACCATGTAATAATATTTTAACCAATTGTTAATGTTATTCATCATTTAATAATTTTTTAATCATATACTAATATTATTAATTATTTAATAATATTTTAATAAAAATCTTTAAACAACACCAATAGTTAACTTTTTAATGGTGTTAACATTAATCTTTATCTTAAACATTTTGATACCCATTAATTACAAATAAATTTCATATATTGGTTCAATACACAAATACCTTCATTTTACACTTAGTTATACTTAAATTTTCCAATAAAACCCGACCCGGACCGACCCGAACCGACCCGGACCAACCAAAAAAAATTTCACCTACTGTTTTGAATGCCCCGACGCTCAACATAGGCTATTTTGGGCGCCGGGGCTTTCAAAGCAGAAATCAAAAACCCTAAAATGGGTTGTCCGACCTCCAGCCACTCCGACAGCCATAACTTCTTCATTTTAAAACATTTTGGGGTGATTCTTGAGTCCATTCTCCTCAAAATTTCTCCCTATACAATTTCTCTTTAGATCACAAATCCAAATTCCAAACGTAACTAGACTCAAAATGGCTCACAATGCAACCTAGGGTTTTAAAATCAACATCCTTTGCGGTAAAAGCCATAACTTCATTGTTTTTTAATATTTTTGAAAGGTTCAAGTTGGGTTTTCTTTAAAACTCATAGATCTAGCTTTCTAGCCATAAAAATCCAATTTTGGATTTGTACATTTCAAAATACAACATCAAACATAGCATGCATGGTTAGGGTTTACCGGTAAAATTGTGTTACACATATTTCTTTAACTTCTATGCATTTCTAACCTACCAAATCATGTTATAAACACATAGATCTATGAATATACATATATTACATAGTTACATACATCTAGACCATCAAAATGAGTTTTAATCGGTTAAAAATAGATTTTAACCGATTAAAACGCATATAGGCTATAAAAACGAAATAAGAAAGGATTTGAGAACTTTTAAACCTTGAGGTTTTGTGTGCTCTCATTCTCCTCCTTCCGAAATATGTGATGAGATTGTTGGACATCCACCAAGCTCAAGCTCTAGCTTTTTCTCTCAACACTTATGTGTTTTCGCTCAAAAACTCACACTTTGCTCTCTAGGAAATTCTCTAGAAATGAACTAACCAACCTAGAACAAGTGTGGAGTGTTTCTTTTATAGTCAACCACTAACACACCATTAACTCTCTAATTCATCTATGTTGGTCAAATTAAATGCTAAGTATGCTTACTATTTGATTGAATGACTTGGTGATTGACTCATAGAATGACTAGGGTTGTTGGCCAACTTTGATATAGTGTAAAAGAGAAGTCATCTAGCAAATCAAGCAACATCAAGTGGGTCCCTCACAAAAATCAGCAAAATGACTTTTCCAAGCCATTTTTCCTTTATTTTTAATGCAAAAATGTGCATATATACATCTATATATATATATACATATATATATATATATTGACCAAAGTTTGACCCTTATTGGACTTCACATTGGGCTTGGGAATAACTTCTATTGGGCTCATTCAATTAAATTGTTTGGGCTCAATTTAAATAACACATTGGGTTTATTTTAAATAGTCTAGGTTACATTTAATTAAATCAAGCATTGGGCTTGTTTAATTAATTACATGGGCTAGTAATTAAATTAATTACATGGGCTACTAGGTTAATATCTTTAACCTAGTTTATTAACTTATTTGGATTTAAAATATAATCCAATTAGATTTGCTTAAATTAATTATACACTTTGCTTTAATCCTTTAAATAAACATACAAGCACATAAGTACATTTATTTAATTATCTAATGCACAATTAATTAATGAGAAAAATTTAAATTCATTGCTAAATATTTATTAAGTATATTTATAATGACTAATGAAATTCGTGGTCATTACAGGCTATATATAGAGTGCTCCACCAATGCTTTATGTTGGTTGGTCATTTGTAAGCATTTCTAGAGAGAAAAGAAAGAACATTCCAAAAGAGAAAAGAAATAATACACTTGTAAGTTGAAGGAAATTGCTAGAGGAGGAGCTTGGTCAATGAGACATAGTCTCATAAATTACTTTGGAAGGAGGAGAAGAAGAGCGCACAAGTCCATATGGTTAAAAAGTGTTCTAACTCTTCCTAAGTTCATTTTTGTAATCTAGATATGTTTTAAACGGTTAAAATATATTTTTAACCGATCAAAAGTTGTTTTGATAATCTAGAAGTCTAAAACCATGTTATATTAGTAGATTCGTGGTTTGATATGTTTAAATCATGATTTGGTATGTGTAGTATTTATAAAAATGAAAGAAATGTCTATATTCAACTTTACCGGTAAAACCCTATATGACTATGTGCTATTTATTGTTGTAACTTGAAATGTACAAGTTGGAAAGTTGATTTCTAGAGTTAGAAAGTTACATATATGAGTTTTAAAGAAAACTCAACTTGAAACTTTCAAAAATATGGAAAAACAAAGAAGTTATTGCTTTTACCGCAAAATAGGTCGTTTTGAAACCCTAGATGGTTCGGTCTTAATTTTTGTGTCAAACGTTTTCAAAAATGTGATTGAACCATAAAATGTTGTAAAACAAGAAGTTAGGAAGACAACAACACTGAGTTGGTGCCATTTGAATGTGTAGATTTTATTTTATTCAAGTTTGAACCAATAAAACCAAGGATTTATGAAGTTAATTTTCATTTTATCCTTGTGAGTAATTTTTGAGTCTGGTTTTGTTTGGAATTTGTATTTGTGATCTAAAGAAAAGTTGTAGATCATAAAATTCCAATGAATTTAGACTTAAGAATCACCTCCAAATATTTTCGTATGATAAAGTTATGGCCAAATTACTGAGAGAGGTTCCGACAACCAAAGTTAGAGTTAAAATCCGAACACCGACGTCTAAACGCCCAAGGATATGCCCAGCCATTTTTAGGATCTTCCCATAGGCATATTTATGCCCCATAAATGCCTTGGGCCGGCGTAGATACGCCCATACTTGTAAAAAAAATTGGTTTTTGGTCCAGACTTATTCGGAACTGAAAGTTTCGCTTGTCGGACATTGTAAAACTTAACAAAAGGAAATTACACTATTGAAATAAAGATAAACTATTGTAAGAGAGTTTATTAGTAACTAATTGGGAGCTAAATATTTAAAATAAAGACTAAGGTTAACACAATTAAAAAGTTAACTATCGGTATTGTTTGAAATAAAATATTATTAGGTGGTAAATAATATTAATATGTAATTAAAAGGTTGTTAAATGATTAATAACAATTATAAATGATTAAAATATTACTACATGGTTAAAAATATTAGTAAGAGATTAAAATATTATTAAAATGGGTAATAATATTAAAAAGTTAATAAAATAGTATTGACTATGTAATAATATTAGATAATGAATAAAATATTATTAAATGATTAATAATATTAGAACATGAATAAAATATTATTAAATGATTAATAATATTAGAATGTTAATCAAATATTATTAAATAATCATATTATAAGACTAATTAAATATTATTAAATAATTAATAATATTATATAAGAGTTTAAACTATATTAAATAATTAATATAGGTTTTATGTGATTAAGATATTATCAAGTGAGGATAATATTTTCTAAGTGTTTATATACCTTAACTACTTAATTATTTGGTTAAGTGTTAGAGGTGTAAGATGTATAGAGATTATCATACGAATGTATATATGATACTAATTTAAAGATCAACTTGATTAATTGTTAGGTTTGTTTAGAGAGAATTAAATTGAATTGGTTAGCAGTAATCTACACGTGAGGCAAGTTCTCTAACCCTTAACTTGTATTCATTTTTGCAAGTTCTCTAACCCTACTAAATTATTGTTGAACGAGTTTCTATACTTGTAATTATTGCCAGAGCTTTAGGTGATTTAATTATTTAAAATTATTCTACATCCATATTGTTTATAAAATCGCACTTAGTGCATTTGAAGCTTAATAGTTCTTGATTCATGAACTGTATTAAAAATGTCTAAGCTAATTGTTCAGCTAGACATTGCATTTACAAATTCAATAACTTGAATATCTTTAAAAGCTTATCCAAACCATTGTTTGGTGCGAATTCTTATAGTAAGTCTGAAAATTGAACAACCCTAAATAAAGGGAATTTTATATTGATAAACCGACTTTTTGCGCAAAATGACTAAATGTAAAGCATATACAGCATGTTGAATAAGGTGATCCTCTTGAAAATCAAACTACTGAAAAGGTCGGAGAAAACTCTATTATACCCTCGTTAGTTCAGGGTCCTTGGTGACAACTCAGCATTTAAGATTCAAATATTCATGTTCAATTAAATTTGAATCTTGTTCCATTCACAATTGTTATATCTATTATTGAAACACTTGATGTTATTTCCCTTTCACTCATGACATATTAAATATCTATGATTGTTCTTAAACTTGTTGAGCAAACCAGTTGTTCACCTTTACTATATCATGAACCATTTTCAGCTAGACTCGAATGCTCCAAGAAGGACAAGGGAAAAGGGAAAGCCAGAGGTTAAATTAAATTATGCAAGTTAATTAAAATGTAATTACTGTTGGTAAATCTTTTGTAATTCCTTAAGATATGAACTATTTATGTTATGGTTGATAGACCTTGGGATTGTAGCCTTTTTGTAAGGAATCTTTATGTATTATTCTGCAAAGTTTATGTAACGACCCCGAAATTCGACAAACCTTATTACTTTAAATTTCATGTTTATTAAACATTATTTCCTTAACGTCCAAATTTCGGTCCGTTAATAAATTTTTAATCACCTTATTTAATCCATTAATTGACTTTACAGTCATCAATTACCAAATTTTTTGGTATAAATTTTGTTCTCTTTTATTAATCATTGTATTAAAATATTTGAATATTTAAAAAAAATTAATATCTCGATCCTAGTCCCCGGATCGCAACATTTACTTTTTACTTTTTCTTTCTATTACAAGTGTCGTAAAGCTCAACATTCAAAATTTACTATTGTTTATATCCATACAAATTCTCTTTGTTTCATAATTGAATATATAATACCCTTTATCGTAACAATTATCTTGGACAATCACATTTCACATTTTAATTCTATTCATCCTATCTGAATCCAACATATATGTACATACAAAATATCAATATAAACTTAACAAATGTATCCACATTGAATTATAACAATTTCATCTACAACCTTCTAAGTTGATCCATCTTTAACATAATCCGATATTCTTGAAATTTATATCTTTACCTGCAAAAATGTATATTATACAAGTAATGAGCACAACGGTTCAGCAAGTTTAACAGTTTACACCTTTCATGCTTCACGTAGCACATAGCATAACATGCTCTGTGTGTGTCATACATCACATGTTGTGCTTCTACTTAAGCATTATATCTCACATACATTCATATTATAGCACAAAGTACACATCATTGTCATATTATCCATAAATCACATAACACATAATTTATATGCATTTGAAACAATAATTAACATATCATAACAGATGAACATTTAACATAAAAGTACTGAAGAACTTGCCTGGATTGTGGAATTAATAAATACCCATTCTATAATGCTTCTCGTACAACCTATGATCATAAAATAATCAAATAATAATTATTTATCCTTTTATGATGTTAATTTAATAAATTAATATCATCTCCAAGCCAATTATCTAATAATATGGTTAATTATATTAACCTCGTCCTTCAATATATTAATTTAACTTAATATCAAACATATTCAATACGGACAACCCGACTTATCAGATAAAATTTTGTATATTTGGTTATCCGAATTTTTATTTAATCATTTCTTAACTTTTAAACTTAATAGATTAATATTTAAAATATTTAAATATTAATCCCCAATATTTAATATTTTTACAAAAATATTAAATTTAATGCTCAAACATCATTTCTATATTTTAAGTATTTTTTTTATAATTTTTAAATAATTTTTAATCATTTATTTAATTAAAACTCACTTTCTGGGGGCATTTTGGTAATTTTCGCAACTATAGGGACACAATCGGAATTTTTCGGAAAGCTCAGGGGCACGCTGGTCATTTGGCAAGGCTCAGGGGCACGCTGAGATTCAAATTTTATGCGTGACATATTTATAGGATAATACCAAATTGGGATTGTTGCAATTATGGGATAATGTTACATTTTTTTTGTGAGTATGGAATTAAAAAAAAATTAGTTGTAATTATTTTTTTAAATTTGAAAACCCAAGTATGAGAAATAATTTTATGCTTGAGAATGTGATTATAATTTCTTGTGTGAAAATTATATGTAAATAAAGTTCAAAAGCCCAAGTATTGGATAATAATATGGGATTCAAATTTTATGCATGACATATTTATGGGATAATACCAAATTGGGATTGCTGAAATTGTGGGATAATGTTACATTTTTTGTATGAGTATGGAATTAAAAAAAATTAGGTGTAATTATCTTTTAAAAAGTTTTAAAAACCAAGTATAGGAAATAATTTTATGCGCGAGAATGAGATTACAATTTATTGTGTGAAAAACATTTATATGCGTGACATATTTATGGGATAATACCAAATTGGGATTGATGCAATTATAGGATAATTTTACATTTTGTTGTGTGAGTATGAAATTTTAAAAAAAAATAGTTATACTCTTGTTAAGCTATTACAAAGCAAATTAGTAAATTAGTACAGTTGTAGAAAATAAAATTGGGTAAAATGGTGTCTGGCTCCTAACGTTAAAAGCTATAGAAGGGTTTTAGCAAGTAAATAAAAGGTATATACAACAAATTAGTTAGGAGAATAATATAAATTAGAAATGTTTATTTTTTAAAGCACAAGAATAATAATATGATGAATAACAATTTAGGATAAAATCATTTTGGATTTGATTTAATGTCGGGATATAAATATCAGATTTATATATTCAATTATAGGATAATTTTTTGATTAAATACTCATAGAAAAAGTTAAATAAGTTTTTTATGGGATAATATTCAAGAATAAAATTACTAGAGAGTATTTTAGATATTTTATAAATAATGTTTATTCGTGAGACGAATAAATTATTTTATGTTTAAAGACGAAATAATTAAGTTTCTATGTAGTTGTTGGTTTATATTATTTAGGATGCCAAAATCAAGTTGAATACTGAATCATAAAATTAAATTTCATAATATCCAATAATCAATATTAAAACCAAAAAGTTTCATCCAAATAACTCAAATTAACGACCCAAACATGATTATGCTAAAAGTCATCATAAATTAATAAATTTTAAAACCAAAAAGTCATTAATAAAATGATAGGCCTTTTGCTTATAGTGTAGACACCCAAATTTTGCACTTCTCTACTAACCCTGACAGGAGGGCAAAATCGTCATTTGACCCAACATGCGAAAAGGAAGGTGGACCCCAACACGAAGTCACCCCAACGATTTACGGTCAAAGCCGCCACAAACGGACAACGAGCATCCGGTTACTTGAGGCAAGACAACAGTTGATCCAGAAAAGCCGAGTTGATCACAAAAGCCGACTAATGGTCACTACGCTTACGATGTTCGGGGGTCTCGCTCACCGGTGAGCGAGCGGCTGCCTAGCTCGCCGGTGAGCTGGCGGGGGTAGAAGGGGGCAGCGCCCCCTGGAAGCCAAGCACAACGAGCGATTTATACACCAAGGTAGCAGCCTTCCAAAATAATACCGCAAAAATTGGCGAATTAAGACTGCGTGGCACTAAAATCGAGAAAAGCAAGTCGGACAGCCGCGGATGCACCTGCGACCACCGACAAACGGGACAGTGCGCGGCTCGAGGAGACGGCACACGGCAGCCGAGGATTTGGCGTGGGCGGCCACAGCAGGCAGCCGCAAATGCACCAGGGGCTGCCTACTGAACTCTATACAGCGGCCATTTCCACCCGAGAAGAAAGAGAAGAGAGTTTTTGAAGGTTTTAGAGAGAGAAAAATGGCGGAAATAGAGAGAGAAATCTTCGGGTTTTGCCAAAAAATGTGAGGATTTGTCTCATTTTGTTCAACCTTTACTCCCTACATTGTATCCTACATCCGATTTGAGTGCTAGTGTGTGATTTCCATCAATATCAAGGCAAAAATTTCAATCTCTCTTATTGTTGGTGCATATTTTGTAGTTTTATTAGATTTAATTTTTTATCTTGCTTTAGTAGTTTAATCGGTAAATATTCATTTATTTGTGCATTTGTTGGGTGGATCTACTGTGGATCCGAAAATATTTGGTGCATTGCTATTTAAATAGTTTGATTTAGTGTATTTGGAAGTTAGACCCAATGTAGTCAATATTTGTGTTTGGGATCTATGGATTAGGGACGGTTAGAGAGGATTTATTGCGGATGGAATCTCCTCCTAACCTCCCGATGATATCCTTTTAGTTTATTTTCTAGCTTTTACGTATGTAGCGATGGCGATGCATTTGTATTGTAAATATGTAATTTTCGGGCCTTAAAGCGATGTCGGATCGAAAATTGGGTTTAAGGCCCCGTAATAATGAAACGTGCGATTGTGGGCGTTTGTGGTTATTTAGATGGCTCACATGCCCGTGAATAGCCTCAACGCTATTTTAAATGCTTGATTTTTCTTTTAACGCGAGAAAATGATTTTGGAATAAATGATAAAGCTTTTCATAAAATCAAGCAAATTAGGATATTAGATACACGAGGTTTAAAAAGTAAAGAGTTTTTTGCGAAACTTTGATCCTTGTTTGACAAAAAGGCTATATTTGGTTTGAAGTGTCATAAAAGATGTTTTCGAAAAAATAAATAAACGTTTTTATTAAACTTTGTGCATAGGGTTAAAGAATTCTAGAAGTTGCCTTCATTTTATTTATATTTATTATTAGAAGGCAATGTATAGTCTCGATTTCTATTTGACAAAAGTTTAAAAATTATTGTTTTCTGAAAATGACATCTAAAAAAACCCTCATCGTTTTCGAAATTAAAATCAATCTTTCTTATAAAAGCGAAGCCTTGTCATTTGGGTCAAAAGACGTCTAAAACACTTTCTCGATAAAACACATTTTCCATATAAAAAATCAAAGCAACTCTTATGCGAAAATTCACCACAAACATTCATTTAGGCACACACACACGCGCGCGCGCACACACACATTTTAGGATTTAAAAGGATAGGAAAACATCAAGATTGCGGTAACCGTGTTTCACGGAAGTCGGGGGGTGCCTAACACCTTCCCCTCGCTTAAGCAAGCCCCCGAACTCTATGAATCTCGGTTTGCAGACCAATTAACTCGGAGTCACATATGAGCCAGCGATTACGAAAACAAAATTCGGATGAGTTGGTACATCCATTTCAAATATACTAACTGGCGGCTCTGGTCAATTGGCTCATAAAGAAATTTATCTTTCAAAACCCGTCGACATTAAGCCGACCCTTTTCAAAATCACATTTAATTCAAAAAGGCTAAAATTGGAAAGAGTTTTTAATTATTAAAAAACGAAACGACGAAAATCCCGGCGTCGACATATAGGTGTGACACAATTGACAGCATCAGGTAATGATTCCCTCTATATAAACCATAGTAACAGAAATACAACAAATATATAAGAAATTGTTGAAAATGTTGGTAATATTTTTTATACCAATTATATGTATAAATTTGAGAATAGATCAAAATATATGTGATAATAATACATGAGTTCCATCACATAAGAAAATTATATGTAAATGATGAGATAATATGAGAAAAATACTGTATAATTAGTATTTGTTTAATTAAAAAATATCAATTTATGATTTTGATGTTATAAGATTGAGAAATTAATTTAGTTGATATTATCATATTAGTTTAGATTTGTAGTGATTTTGAAAATTATAAAAATTAGATGCGTTTTTGTTAGTATTTGTGTAAAGATTTTTTTTTATTTTATAATTTGGTTAAGGAGATGTGACCGATTGTGTAAATGACACTTGTCAAATGATAATATCAATGTACTACATTTTAATATATATAATAGATGATAAATTTCAGCACTTAGATTCAGTTTTGTTTTCACATAAAACACAATATCGTGAAAACACAATAATAATTATTTAAAACCTAAGATTCAACCCTGTTGCAGAAGTTAAAGATAGGATCAATAACATTACTTTGCAATTGAATCGATATGAATTCTGAGATGATCTGGGAACAATCTTCTTAGAAACTCTATTCATCTTAAGAGAGTGACTATAATAAGTTTAAGGGAGAATTCTATTAAAAGTGTATTAGTATAGATAATTAGATATTTAATATATTAGTTTAAAAAGTTTACAAATTAACCCGTTGTTTAAAAATTATATATATAATATTTTGCTACATTACTTTGATATATATTTTAATGGCTTTGGACTCTACATAATATGAAAATATAAGGGAAATATTATTTTTACACGTGTTTTTGATACTTTCACTTATTTCTTCTTACATGAAGATGAAACTCACTTGAGAGAGAATTATGTAAAAATATCAAAAATACATATAAAAATAATAATTTTCAAAAATAAAGATGAAAAGAAAGACGTTTATTAGATTTAGACATGCTTTATTATTATTATTATTATTATTATTATTATTATTATTTTTATTGATAGAAAAAGTTTAAAAATATTAATTTTTTTAAGAATGTTTTATTTTGCGAAGATAATTTCTCTCTTATTATCTTATATATATAATTATTAAGGTAGAACAAATGGGGCGATTACTTTTGAACTCTTGTTGCTTTTGGTTCTTTAGACTCTTGGTCTCCATCCTTATTCATTACCACTAATTTTTCTCGCTAATTTTTTTTAGAGTATTAATATTTTTATTAAAAAATTAATATTTTTAATTTTTTTTTTTAACATTAATAGTAAGTAGGGTTTATCTTTACATGAAATGGTAAGTAAGACTTATCTTTATGTGAGTAGAGATAGTAAAAATATTAATTTTTCTTACGTAAATATTAATTCTTTTTTTTTTTTTTTTAATTTTTTATTTGCACAAATAATTGTGTGGGGTACGTAACTAGGTGTAATTATGGTCAATAAAATTATGACAGCGAGATTATTGAATAAATACTTTACTTAATCCATTTATATGTAATGTCATTTTAGGCCTCAATTTATCTATTGACGAAAAACTCGCTCCCTCGCCCAAACCTCGAGAGAGAGATAGAGGAGCAACTAAAACTCTAGTGAGACGGACAAATTCTAATTTTCTAGTGTCATCGATCGAGCTCGCATATCTCTGCCAATTTGTCTTCTATTCAGGTAATTATTGGTCCTTTTACGTTATACATATCAGTAACTGAAATTAGCGTTTGAATTTTGATCTTCTTCGATGTTTACGAAGGGATTTAGTTAATTCTACATGATAATCTTGATGGTACTTTAATTACATTTGATGAACTGAAATTAAAGGTTTGATTTTGATCTGCTAATTGTAATTTGCAAAGCTTTTTCTGTTTGGGTTCTATCAACTTTGTAGAATTTTGGTCATGGATATCTTTTTATTTCGTATCTTGAATTAAAATTGGTGTTTCAGTTTTGATCTTGGTTCGGTTATCTACAAATGTTTTTTTAATAAATATTTTAATGTCATCTGGGTTTAGTGAAATTGAGTCTAATGAAATTTGTGATGTTCGCTTGGATTGGTTTTGCAGCTCTTCAGTAATTAAATTGAACTTAGGGTTTCAAATTCTAAATTGAATTGATTGAATTTAAACTGTGGATAAAGGTTTTGGGAATTCGGTTTCACATCTCCCAATCAGAATATGAGCTTTCAAGTCAATAATAGTAGGCCTCCATTTCCTCCCCCTTTTGGGCAGCAAGTGCCACCTCTGCCTGGGTCTCGTCCAGGCCCACCTCCACCGCCAGGTTCCCTTCCTAGGGCTCCTGGTGCCTCCCCACAAACTACATTGCAGCCCCCTAATGCCATTCCTGCTGTGCCCAATAGGCCAAGTGGTCCTCGTCCACCATTTGGATTGACGTCTCCGCCTCCAGGTGCTTTCCCGTCAGCGGGCCACCCACCTCCTGGTCCTCGTCCTGGTCCTATTCAGTCCTCCCCTATGACAACAGGTCAAGTTGTGCTACCTTCTAGTGGTGCCCCAAGCCTGTTTAGTAATGGACCACCTGCCTTTGGGTCGGGCGCTATGCAAGGTGGATCCGGCTTTCCTGCTGCTGGAAGTATGCCGCGACCACCAGTTGGACCTCCACCTGCACCACCAATGTTGTCGGCTCCGAGCATGCATTCTTTCCTTGGAAGTCCGCCTTCTGGTTCACTACCCGGTCCTGCACAGTTGGCACCACCATTTTCAGCACCTCCGCAAGGCGTGCCATCGCCCCCTTCAGGTTCCTCACCATTTTCAGCACCACCTCTAGGCATGCCTCCACCTACAGGTTCTCCATTTGGGTCTCGGACATGGGCAATGCAACCGCAGCAGGTGAGGCTTACATTTACTGATTAAATTGTGTCCTCACTCATGAATTATCATATTGTTAAAAATATGGGATCAACATGTGCAACTGCTTCATATATTCAGTGAAAGAGTATGTTTTGCTTTGTGGACATTTTATATATATTTCTTTTACAGTTTCAGATAACATATGATGTTTGAACACTAAAGTTTGAAGTAGGATTATCATGTATTTGCAACCCATACACATCAGGCAAAGAATTTTGTATGCCTCTAGAGCCATGCATAAGATATGATGACACATTGACAATGAAGTTCAAACATTTTAATAGATTTAGGCGAGATGAACATATCCAAATGAAAGGGAAAGAGGTGGAAAATATATTTTCTATAATCTAGCTGATACTCATTAGTTATAATCTATATTCTCTATACCTTTTCTGTAGGAATATAAGAGAGAACCTTTTGGTCAGGTCTTTATTTCCTTTAGAATATCAAAGAAATGAGAAATGCATACCGGATCTTATTACAAATAGTCCTGGTTTTTTCATACTTTTGTCATGCAGTTGCTAAAACTTTTTTGTATAAAAAAACCAAGTCAAGACACTGTACTTTGCATTGGTGGAATCTTAAGGATAAGAGGTCGTCTTTTTATAAAATTGAGTATCTATGTTACCTATTGTTCTAAGAAGTTGTTTATCTTTTAAGTGATATGGGTATTTGTAGTGGGCTTTTGAGATATATCTATGACTGATTTGTGTATAGATGGGAGAGCTTCACTTTTTTAATTTCTCTTTTGATTTTGTTTTCTTTAGTTTGCTGAGGGTGGACTTCTTCTTCCCCCATTTATTGTATCCTTCTTTTTTATTAATAAACTTTATTCTTTTATAAAAAAAATAATAAAATACTTGGTGGAAATCAACCTTGTTTTCTTGTTTATTTCTCTTGATATTATTATTATCTATTGTATTGTATAGTGTTTCTTTAATTAATTTACCTGTTTACTTATCTTTTATCTAAATTTTTTGGGTTTTTGATTTCTAGAATATCAAATGCTTAAATGCAGTGGGAATAGAATAAATAAACTACACACTAATTATAGTTTTCTCATAAAATAGTCGTTGCTTGACTTTTAAGGATTATAACAGTGGCCTATTGTTCAGCTTTAAACTTAAGATTGGATAATATTGCTGTAGAAATTATATCTATTTGTTTTGTGTAGGTTTATGGTTTTTGATTTTCAAGACATCAAATGCTTATATGCAACATGAATAGTTGATTATGGACATCATATGTTATTGTTCTTTCATATCACCAACATTTATTGAGTTTTGTCATCATCTTGTAGCCTAGTATTCAAAGTAAGTCATTCCTCCTGCTGCTGTAGTCAATTTGGGAATGTTTGATGTAGAGTTGAATTCTATGTTCGGGCAAGGCAACCTTAGTTATTTATATAGCAAATGTAATGTGAAATTATTTGCATAGGGTTGTTAGTAAGGATGTCAAACAATTTTTTGCCAGTATTGTGTCTGAGAAAGAGGAGGGAGGATGGAATTCTTATGAAAACAAGTAAATAAAATGAGGGAATACTAGTTATTAGTGAAGGGGTTGACATGCATCCTTTTGCTTTACATGAGTGGGCATGTGAGCGGAGATATCATATTCCTGTGAAAGTACTCAAAATTAAACAAGTTAGGTGTTTTATGATGTCTACGTTTGAATTAAAGCAAGGGAAAGAAAGCACCTTTAATTGTGTTGCTTATTACAAAGCTTTAATGAAAGATGGATCACTGATGCTATTCGTTTTCCCTAACTGAGAGTTTTATCTTTTGAACAAATTCATTGTTTCATTAGTGCAGGACAAATTCAGGTGTTTTTTGTTTTTTTTGTTTTTTGGGCTTTGTTCTATTGTGGTTTAAGGGTGGAAAAATGTAACGCGATGTAATATATAAACTGACCTAAGAATGGGCTGGGATTTGAGGATTTCAAGCATGAAAAGAGGGAAATTGTAATGCTGGATGGTTGTAGACAGTAACTTAATGATGCAGGACCGCAAACAGAGATCGATTATTGATAGAAAATAAATGGAATTTCAGAAATTAACTAGTATCTTGCTCTGCACCTAAACCACTAGGATCTCTCAAGTGCAGCTTAGACAATAATATATTTCAAATCTCTCAATATCATCAATAATAATCTGTAGAACCTTGGGGATTACAATGTATATTGAAATAGGAAACCAGACCCTAATCTTGACTTAGACCAAATTACCCTATTGACTTGGACCAAATTACCTTATTGATTTAAATAAGATAACTAAATACTCTATGCACGGAATAAAACATCTAAACTACCAAAAATTCCAGGTATTTAATAAAAACCCTAATTACATCAACTTTTACCCAATTGAAACTTCAAAGAATACATAAATAACTAGTTTGCATCACTTGAGGTTTCTTTTTATTGGTTCGATTGTTAGGGTTTGGCAGAATGTTTGGTCTTTTGCAATGAAAACTAGGGTTAGAAGAGCGAAATGCAGATTTAATATCTGGGTTTAATCTACAGAAATCAAGTTATAAGAAACTAGGCATCAAACCTAGCACGCCATAGATCTGCTTAACGAAAAGCTAGGCGTCCCTTTCGTTGCCTAGATCTGCTTAACGATTTTTAGAACACTGATTATAAAATATTGAATACCGAATAAGACTAATGAACTAATACAACCCATACCCAGCAAACACCAAAACTGCCAAAATACCCCTAGACTATAAAGCATTAAAATTATATATAACTATTCCCAGCAAAATATCTAATTAATTTGAACTTTTAATCGACTCTAATAACTGTAGGGTTTGACGGCGAAATGCTCCTTAGAAATTCCAATTTGAAATAGCACCAAATCTTTGAATTTCTTCGCCATTATTTAAGCTTGCTTTTCCTTGAGTGTTTGATGGACTGCATCAACTTTGGATGAGTACTTGATTTGCAACTATTGAATGAGGCCATGTATGGATTCCTCATTTTTTTGATTAGTAAACTTGCCATCTTAACATGTCCGTGTGTATGCATCATTCCTTTTTTTCTCTTTCATCTTGAGTTTGGATTCAGAATATAGTTATCTGTTCAGGGGATGCCACCTCCACCAATTCCTGGTTCTGTTCAACCCCCACAGATGTTTGGCATGCCACCACTACTTCCAGACCAATCCATGGCTGCCATATCACCTGCTATGAGTCATACTGGGACTGCTGTGTCAGGGCCCTCAAAAATTGATCCTAATCAAATTCCACGCCCTATTCCAAGTTCTTTGGTTGTTCTGCATGAAACACGTCAGGGAAATCAGGCGAATCCTCCTCCGGTAATATATCTGACCCTTCATCTAGAAATGAAGTAATTACTAAGTTTGATTTGTGACTTTTCTAGATATACTTTTTACCAGAGTTGTAGACTTTTATCTGCATTCTCCTTACTTTTCTTGTTGTCAGTTTCTTCGCTTTTATTATAACGTTTGTATTCATGTGCAATATGGTATAAATTGGTGCTTACAGCGTGCATTTCTTGATATGATATTACTGATACACAACTCTGTGATGCTTCTAGTTAGTATTACCTTTTGTTCATTGCCTCTTCTTTTCTGATCACTTGTATATTTTGAAGCCTGCTACAAGCGAATATATTGTCAGGGACACTGGGAACTGCAGTCCTCGTTACATGAGGTGCACGATCAATCAGGTTGTGATCAATTTTTTCCTTCAAATCTGTTTACTTATTTCTCACCAAATGAACACTCATTATGTCTACTGCTGGAAATTTATTGTACTCGGCAAACTTCATGATTACTAGTTTATAATAGTTATGATAACTGAGTTTAATATTTTTTTTTCTTCTGTTGTATAAACAGATCCCATGCACTAATGATCTTCTGGGAACATCTGGGATGCAGTTGGCTTTGTTGGTCCAGCCCTTGGCTCTTCCGCATCCATCTGAGGAGCCAATCCAAGTAATTTTATTTTTTTGTCTTATCTTTCTATATATTGCATATCTAGCCCCACTCACTAAATGTTTTTTTTTAAGTTCTAATTTTTTTGTTCCTTCTAACAAAACAAAGAGTTAAAAATTTCTGCAGAAACTTATCCTCAACTGAAATCCATTGCAAATTAAGCATAGGTTAATACAACCAGTAAATTTATTTATCATATAGATGTTGACACTTGCACATAAATATCCAATTGTACAAGATACAAACTCAGTCATGCCAGCACTACATCATTGTACAATAATCAATGTCTTGCAATTTTGTCTTGCAATTTTTCATTATTTGAACTTGTGAGAAATTAAATTATATAATCAATGTACGAGTGGTCTTGGATGTGAAGCTTAGACGTTGCCGCCATAAGCTGTATGAGGACAATATTTTACGTCTTGCATGACAGTTAAGGGAGAAGAAAGAAGAGAAGCATTTTGGTTTATTGAGTGAAAATAGGGATGTTAATTGTTTTATTTGCATTTGGGTATATGTGTGAGGTGCATATACAACTAGATGATTTGTACAAAACTGATAGGGAACTTTTAGCCTTTCAACAACTATGAGTGGTCTATGCTCTTGCTTTTTGCTTAAGTTAAATAATGTAAAGATACTCCCTCCATTTCACGGTACGTGTCACTTTTTTTATTATAAATATTATTGTTATTTTGTATTTTAATTTTTAGAATCAGTGTCATTTAAAAGTCACGAAAATATAAGTTTAACGTTCGACCAGTTTGCTGTGATGAGTCTTTTTCAAGATCCACCTTCCATTTGTGGAGTTTATGAATGAGTTTGCACTGACATAGTTTTTGTTTTCAAGTATTTCGTGGTTTGTATAGCGAACATAGTTGTCAAATTGTGAATCGTATTGTTTATCGAAAACACCTATATTGTGTTTCATGTATCATATCGTGAATCGTATCATACGATACGAAAAAGAAATGAAAATTGTGGTAATATATGGTTAAGCATATAAAACACAATTTATTGGACTATCAAACATATTAGTTTGACTATATAGAAAAAATAAATATTATTATAACCTAAAAATAAAATTTTAATTTTAATAGTAGTCAAAATATTCTAAATTGAATTATTAGATATTATTTTGGTAATGTTTATAAAGTACCAAGAGAAAACGAAAATTTAGATTCACCTTTGAACTAAAAAAGGGAATAGATCAAATTAACAAGTGGGGTTTTATGTTTGATTGTGGAAAGTGACATGAGAAAAATAAGCAACATTTGGTGGAACATATGAAACTCAAAAAAATATTTGAAGGAAGCGATATTGAATATGTTAACGGTAAAATACCTTTTCATTTGAAATTTTAGTAAGCTTAAAAGTTTTGCTTTTATGCTTTTGGATCTACATAATTTTTTTTTCCAAGTCTGTTGTTAACTTTAAAAAGTATTGTGCATTGTATCGTTTCGTAAGATATGCATTGTATCGTAACTGAATCGTATAATACGGTGTCATTTCTATTCACTTTGCGATATGTATTGAATTGTCCCCGTATTGTATTGTATTGTAGATACGTATCACATATCGTATATTTCTGACAACTATAATAACGAGTTGTTAATTTGGGTGTTGCTTTTTCTTGTAGGGCTTCGCCGTGGTTGGTTTCTTTGTTTTAATTTTCTTTTTTTGAGTTGAGTACAACTTGCATTTAGATTCTTCTCCCTTTGGCGGGTTTTTCTTTCTTAATATTGGGGTACTTTCCAAAATAAAAATAATCATAATATTCAATATTATTGTAGTAAAAAACTAGAAGAAATTTGTTCTAATTAAGTGTTGATACACATAAAATGTGCACGAAATTCTTATTAGCGCTTTTCCACTTATGTGCAAATCACTTTGTAAAGTCTTTCATCTTCTTACTTTTGCTATTATAGTACTTTTCTTTCATGTCGTTAATATCCGTACTTACATGCTATAGAAATATTTATGATGTCCGTCTTGTTGTTCATGTGTTTTTGAGTGTCGGTAGTGTTGGAGATTGTGTCCGAATTAAGATTTTATACATTATTAACATGTGGAAGAAATACCAGATACATGTCCAAGAGTTTGGTAAGCATTGGAATACATGATATGTGGCTCTACTAGACTTATCTGTTTAAGAAGTGCCCATGCTTTCAAGATTTGAGTTTCCATATGTACCTCAATACCATAGATCCATTCCTCTTCATCTTTCCCAAATGGGCAGTCTTTATTGAGCTTTTGATGACGGGAAAGACAAGTCAAGTGCCAAGAAGAAATTTCTATTTATTTTATGAAAGTTTTGTTATGTTTAATATTGGAAAAATTGATGTAAATTGTGATGCAAGCTCCACAAGATTATAATTTTAGACTATTAATTATTGAATGAAGCTATGAGCTGTTTTCCTTTCTCCTACGGTTGCGAAACCCTTGGGGCTAGAGGTGGCAGCCTACCCGTGGGCCATTTTAGTATTTTATATATTTATTTATTTATTATAATATATTTACAACTATAACATATAATTTGAAATAAATACTAACTCTAATTATTTACAATTATGACACATAATTTCTACATAATTATTTAATATTATTAGTAAATAAAATAAAACAATTAATAATTTTATAGACATTTTGTAGTCATATATATTAAAATGTAACTAATCTTGTGATTAATTAATTGATAAATGTATATAATATAAATATTAAAAATAAGAGAGTAAAAGAAAGACTAAATATATATATATATATATATATATATATATATATATATATATATATATATATATATATATATTATATTCATAATATTTTTTTGTATTATTATTCAAGATCACATGTTAGAATTTATTCTTATATTCTTCATAATTCCCTACTTGATTCATTTTTAAAGTTAATATTTTTTTTGTCAACAATTTCAAACAATAATAATAAAAAAATAAAATAAAAATTAGCACTCGGGTCGGGCCGGGTAAAAAAGGCCCAACTTTACCGAGTTACATTTTGACAGCCCAAAACCCGCTTTTTGGCGGGTTGCCCTGGCTGGCCCGTGGGCTCGGACCAATTTTGCCAAGTCTACTTGGGACAGTGTCGGAGTATTGCCCAAGGAAAAGATACTTGGGATAGTGAACCCTTGGGACAGTAGTGTGCAGAGCATTACCCAAGTAAAAGATCATTGGGATAGTGAGGTGTGGAGTCTCACCCTAGTTAATTTCCTTGTTTTATTCAATTATTTTCACTTTTTCAGCAATCGGTATTCTCCAATTTTGTCCTACATCATCTGGGTAATATAGTAAACAGTAAGACTCGTTAGAAGTGTTAGTTTGAGTAAGCTTTCTCCCCCCTTTTCTTTTCCTTTGAAACATATATATGAAACTTGCTAGTGTGATAATAAAATGACTGTTGATTTTAAATTTCTCAGCACTGTCATACTTGTAGAATTAGGAATTTCCCCGCTTATTGAAAGTAATATGTTTGTGACTTGTTTTACACTTTGGCCTCAAACTAGGGTAATAATAAATGAGATTGCTATAGCTTACAATCATGCAAAGCATCAATAAGATTTAATGAATGCAATATTCCTCTCAGATAAGTAAGATTTCCTTGTTTTGCAGGTCGTAGATTTTGGGGAAAGTGGTCCCGTTCGATGTTCTCGCTGCAAAGGCTACATAAATCCTTTTATGAAGTTCATCGATCAGGGTAGACGTTTCATCTGTAACTTATGTGGTGAGTATTTATAATCTTTGGTCCACCAAGTATTTTGTCTCTAAATTATGCAACACTTTAAAGTTTTTCTTTTTGGAATCTTAGTTTATAATTGGGATTTACAGGTTTTATTTGCTTCCAACATTATAGTATTTTGGAAGTTATTAGATTTGATGCAATCAGTATTTTTGATTAATAAAAATGTATATAGAAAAAGTTATCAAACGGGACTGTGCACAAGAGACGCACCATCAAAAACTGATCTGAGAGAACCCAATTACCCAAAGAAACAGTAATCACAACCCGCCTACTAACACACAACTCCCCCAAAACTTTGACAAAAGAGACTTCAGAAAAACCAGGATATACTTACTTTAGCCAAATGCAAAGAAGGCTAAAAAGAAAGGAACGAATCTGCATAATTGATCTCTCCTTGGTCCACCACAAACAATAAGGAGTGACTGCTCACCTCTTACACATCTCCCTACCAAACAGACACTACCTCCACACCTGTTGAAACCCACACCGAATTGGGCATCAACCCGACAAGAGCAAAAACCAAACTCCACAAATAGTCTTGTGTTTGTGACGCCCTCAAATTTGAATTCCATTACTTCGAACTTAGTGCTCAAGATAATAAACAGCCAATGACAACATATATATATTAATGTGGAAATAAATAAACATAAGTTGTATATTGCAAAAGGTTCACTACGATCCCAAGGCCTACGACCTTAGATAAATACATCATGAATACATTAATAATGCAAAAAGGTCTCATGATTATATAACATATAAATGTTTAACATGCAACTACTCCTTAAGCTTTCCTTTGCCCTCGTCCTTTTTGGAACTCTCTGGTTTAACTGCAATTTGTTCATGATATAGCAAGAGTGAGTAACTATTTTGCCCAACAAGTTTTAAATAATTGATGAAGATATATCATGAATGAATAAGAATGACAATCGAATAATTCAATGATTTAAGATAATTGATGAAATGACTGAACAATATAATCAAAGTTCAAATGAAAGAATAAATATTGATTATTTACTTTTGAGTGGTTCAATAGACCATGAACATTTTCAAGGAATCAATCATTTAACTGACCCTTTTATATTTAATCTGTTAGTTTGTACTTGAAGGGATCAACCTTTTATACATCATGTGTATGCATAACATTAAACTCTGACGCATCGGATAACCGACACTTAAAGTCCCCTTATCAAGGGTTGCTCTCTCAGTCCAAGAATCCTCACCAACTACTGGTTTGGATATCTTTCAAAAGTATTAACATACATATGTCTGGCCGGAACAAATGGCGTAGACTATTTCTTAAACAGTTCATGAACGAAGAATTTTAAATATTTTACAGTTCAATAATAGAACAGAAATTCAAATTCTCAAAGTGCGAATATCAATAATTATCATTGATGTGGAGTAATTAACAATAATTAACCCACTAACGTTATTTAGAAATAATAATTTGAGTTTGAGTTAGAAAACTAGCTCAATTTAAATTTGAGTAAAGATAAAGAACTTGCCTTTCTCATGACGTACTGCTAATTCAGTTCAATTAGACTCTTTTTGAAAGACCTAACATTGGTAACGTTATCAATTAGTACTGCATATAATCATGCACTTAAACATTTAAGTTTACTAAACCTAGTATCTAATCACTGATGATCATCACATATCGTATTGCAAATAATTTCATATCATTTAACCTTATTAATAAACTTAGTTTTATTTAGGTAAATGATTTAAACGTCAAATATTACTTCTTTTTAAGTAATATCGGCTTATTAAGCTTTAAACATCATTATATAATTATTTAAACTCTTAAGCGATTTATTATAATTGTTTCATTACCTCATTTATTTTTAAACATTATTTAACTAACAAATAATAACTATTTTTAATTATCGTTGCACAATAATTAATTATTTATATGTTATTAAATATTTTGTTCACTAACAATCCCCTTTAATTACTATTTAATCTTAATTCAATAATAATTAATTAATTATCCGTACTCATTATTTAATGTTAATTAAATAATAAGTTTGCTAACCTTAATCTTCTTTAATTTATTATTTAATGTTAAATAAATAATAATTAATTAATTAATCATCGTTAACTATTATTTTAATCTCTTAATTAAATAATAAATAATTAGTTTATTGATTTTAATCCTTTTTAATTATTATTTAAGGTTAATTAAATAATAATTAATTAATTAATTATTCCTACTTATTATAAATAATAAGTTTATTACTTAATACCCTTTAATTATTATTTAATAATAATTAATTAATTACTTTTACTTATTATTTAATGTTAGTTAAATAACAAATAATTAGATTATTAACTTTATTCTTATTTAATTATTATTTAATGTTAATTAGATAATAATTACTTAATTAATTATCCTTACTTATTATTTAATCTTAATTAAATAATAAATAATTAGTTTATTACTTAATTCCTCTTTAATTATTATTTAATATTGATTAAATAATAATTAATTAGTTAATTATCCTTAATAATAAACCATAAGTTTATTACATTAATATTCTTTAATTATTATTTAATATTAATCAATTAAATAATAATTAATTAATTATCTTTATCTATTATTTAATATTATTTAAATAATAAATAATTATTTAAATAATTATTTAGTTTTAAATAATAATTACTCATTTACGAACATTATTAATTTAATAAGGTTTTAATCAATTTAAATAATTAATAAATGCATAATAATATAATAATTATCCAAATTAAATTTTATAATATTATTTATTAAATTAGAATTTTTTTGTCCAAGAACCCGCTTCGGAACCGGAACCGAACCGCCCGAACCGTTTTCAGTAGAAAACTGGTATAATCGAAAAACCAGACTAACGCTGTAGCGCCCGGATTTGTACTTAAATCCAGTGCCGCGACGCTGGTAGTCAGGAACTTTGAAATTTTGTTTTCTGATTTTGCCTTCTTTGTACAAACTTGAATAAAATGAAATTTACAAATCCAAATGATCTCAAATTGGTCTTGTTGGATTCGTATCTTCTCGAACTACAAGATTGGACATGTTTTGGTCACGGAAAATATGCATAAAGTGGGCTGTTCATGCTAGGGTTCTTGACAGTGAGTTATTTTGATTCAAAAATTCATAACTTACTCATTTTAATTCATTTTTACCTGATTTCAACTAGGTTTTGTTCTTAACTTACATATCTAGCATGTGAAGAAGGAAAATCACATAAATCATTTGCAGGTTTGAAAATGAAAAACTTTAAAGCACCCTTTACGGTTAGGGTTTACCGGTAAAAAATATTTTCATGCTTTACTCTAAACTTTCCAACATAAATGCATACAAATACTCATGTTAAACCCATTAAACTTTAGATCTACTAATCTAGTATGAATTTAAGCATAGAGAGTTTTGAAAATGGTTTTCTACCATAGAAATTACATATAGAGCAAAGAAAGCTATAAACTATAGTTAAAGAGAACTTTTGGACCTTATGGATTTGTAAGCTCTCTTTCTAGCCTTTCCAAAGTATGAAATGAAGTTGTATGACATCCAATAAAAAACCCCCTAGCTGTCGAACCCCCCTTCTTGAAGCTCTCTTGGTATTTCCTTTATGCACTCTCAAGAACACTAAGTTTTTCTCTCTTTTACTTATTGCTCTCTTGCTTTTCTCTTTTTATCTCTCTAGAATGCTCTCTCTCAAATGAACCAATTCTTGTGCACTTGGGAGAAGACTCTATTTATAGAAAATAGCTAAGCATGCTTATGTTCCACTAATTCACCAACATTAGTTCATTAAGGTTAATTGCATGGAAAACAAAACCCACAATTTAATGAGATTTGTTGTGCATTGGGGAGGGATTTAGGGGTTGATGTTTTCAAGGGTTTTCTTGAGCTCCACCCCCCTTGTGGGCCCCCATGGCCGGCTTCCTCCCCCATTTATCCTCTATTATTGATTTATTTTAATTGTCAAATTGGTTAGTTTACACACACACACACACACACACACACACATATTATGGGTCATCTTATTACAACCCTATGGGCTTGCTACTTGGACTCAATTAAATTATTCATTGGGCTCATCCATTCACCAATTTAGCTTGTCACATATAAGTTCCATTGGGCTAGATTAATAAATTTCAACAAGCTTACTAGTTCATTTCATAAATTATGGTTTGGGCTTGTTTAACTAATCATTTGGACTAGTCTACTAGTAATAAATTCCTAGTGGGACTATAAATTATTATTATTAAATATTAATATTTTACACATTGACATTAATTAATAATCACATTAATTAAATTTGCTAGGAATTAAGTTAATTGAATTATTACATAACTTACTAATCTTATCAATGATTTGATATTAAATACCCTAGGTTGATCTATTAATTTAATTAATCTATTAAGTGGACATTCCTTTAATTATTTGCCACATAAGCAAGTAAATTAGACTATCACACAATGATCGCAAAAAATTTAATTCACCAATAATTAATTTCATTAATATAGGTTAAAACATTCGCGTTTATTACAGTGTCAGCATTAAACCCGATGTGTTTTTCCATACAAAAACCCAACCTTCTGAGGATTTCCCGAACTGCAAACAGCCCGCCATGGAATCCATAGTTCCAAACCATTTTTACAATATACAGGACATGAGGTAGGTAGGGAGATTCAACCATGTGCTTTTAATCAAAACCATTTTTGGAGCCTTATGATAGATGTATGCCATAGCTTCAGTAATTTTTTCGAAATTTTTATTTTCTTCTTCTCTTTCCCCAGTCTTGAAGTTTGAGTTATTTTCAGTTTAGTCAACCTCGTAGTTAATGGCATAATTTCCCTAAGGTATTTTTTCGATTTCAATAGTTTGAATGTACTGGGACAATGCTCCCTTGATGGTATATGGAGCAGCTTATACCCAATTTCTGATTACCAAAAAATGTAGTGGGCTTTCTCTGTCTATAGCTATTTGAGAATACATTCTGCCGTGCTATTATTGTTGTAACTTAGCAATAAATGGCATTTTTGGCAGGTTTTACAGATGATACTCCCCGTGAATATCACTGCAATTTAGGTCCAGATGGGAGGCGTAGAGATGCAGATGAAAGGCCTGAGCTATGTAGAGGAACAGTTGAATTTGTTGCTACCAAAGAATACATGGTTAGTGTCCAATTTCTCGGCATGTACGAGCATCTTGTTTATGTATTTAAACCTCTTTTTGAGTGTACAAAAGTTGGAGTTGATAAATAACAAATTTCTGGATGAATCTATTCCTAGACCAGCACAGACGACACCGGCTGAAATCATATCAGGACTACATTACTGAATAAGTGTGATTATTTCCTAAAATTCTTATTTTATTTCCAGGTGCGTGATCCAATGCCTGCTCTTTTTTTCTTCCTCGTTGATGTGTCTATGAACGCCATACAGACTGGTGCAACTGCGGCAGCTTGTAGTGCGATCAACCAAGTTATTGCCGATCTTCCTGTAAGTTCATGTCTGTTACAGCATGTGGGTACACTTGATTATGCTCTCTTGTTAAACTATTGACCTGACAACCACTGATTGTATTGAGCCACTACATAAATTTAGTTTCCATGATTAGTTGTCTTCAGATATGGATGCTTTTGAGTTCAATTCATCAAATTTTATAGATAACCATAGAGGACATTGTAAATATCTTAATTTTTAAATGAACTTTAAAGTAGGAGTCCTAACAAAATAATTATTTGCCATTTAGCTACCAGTATTACTTCTTTCTATAAAGTTTTTCACAACATTAATTATTAATTTATTGCTAACTTTTGGTACCCTCTAAAAAATTCATGTATGTAATATTGTTTCTTAATTAATATAAATCTTTGACATAATTTTGCCGTTATGGTTAATTGACCAGTTAATTAAACCACTTACCGGTAAATTGGTTCTTTTTCCGGTTCGGATTTATAAACATTGGTAACGTTGTGAGAAGTGTCTGGTTTGGTTATAAATAAAGTTTGAGGTCATGATAATGACTTTTATCATGTTTAAAGCCCCAAATAAAGGCATTTATTATTAAGTCTATAGTTTAAAGGCTGGATAATAATGATCTGTATCAGGTCATTTGTGTTATATGTAAACAAAATGATGAGAAGCATTCTCATTTATTTTTCCATTATCCTGTTGCTTGAGGTTTGTGAAACTCTAATTTTGGAGTGTTGGGGGAGGAGTGGAGGCGTCCCGCCTTTGAGGAGGATTTGTTGCTTTCACGGTTAAGAGGTTTTGAGGAGGGGTGACAAGTTTTTTGTTCCAGTAGTTATATAGGGTGAGTGGACTACTTGTCCCCCATTGCTTTTATTCTCTCTTTTCGTCGAATAAAATTTCTTCTTCAATCCAAAAAGAAGAATGGTAAAGCTGGGTTAATTAGACATTATTTTGTTTCTGTAATCCTATTTCTTATGGAAGATAAAGCTTTCAACTGTTGTTGCAGGAGGGTCCTCGGACATTGGTGGGAATTGCTACATTTGACTCGACCATTCATTTTTACAATCTGAAACGTGCATTACAGCAGGTTGATACAGTGCCGTATATTCCTCTGTTTTTTTCAAGTGTTTCCCCTCTCTAGAAAGTAGATACACCTCTTTGTTTCTCTTTCAGTCTTTCTTATTTCAATATTATATGTTTCCATATAAATACTAACTTGGATCGGCAATAAATAGCTCTTTGGAGAGAACTTATCAAAACTAAGAAAGAAAAGCTTTGAATAGAAAACTTTTTCATATATTATTTACTTGAGGAGCATTTATATTTACTATTCTGAAAGATATGCATCACTACCTTCTCCACAGAACCACCCCCCCCCCCCCCCTCCCCCTCCTGTTTTCTTACTTAAAAACTCACCTCTATGATGTTCTGTTTTGTTCATATTACCTGTTGGGAAACACGTTTAGGATAGTGTTACTAATATTTTAACCCAACATCAGATCCACGTTTTATAGCAATGAGACTGAAACAGAAAAGCAGAAGTTATTGCAAAAAAAATTGAAACAGGTGTAAATTTGCAATGAATGCTAATTTCTAGCATTTGATCTGTTATGTGCAGCCGCTGATGCTCATTGTTCCTGATATACAAGATGTTTACACTCCTCTCCAAAGTGATGTTATTGTTCAACTTTCTGAGGTTAGCCCTGTAAAGTAAATACCTTTTATTTCCGGAAGTTCAGATATGCTTCTAAGTTTGTGAAGCAAGATTTGCTATGATACGTGTTTGGTATTTTTCAAGTGATTTATGTTAAATTGATTGGTTGTTTGAGGTTTCAGTGTCGTCAACATCTAGAGTTTTTACTGGAAAGCATCCCCACCATGTTTCAAAACAATAGAACCGCTGATTCAGCGTTTGGTGCAGCAATCAAGGTATGGCATTTAAAGATGCTGATTATGTACATATGATCTATCAAAAGAATACTGTTGCATGAAATTTATATGCATTCTGGATCCAAAAGCTTCTATGTGTAGTAGTGTTACGCAGGATCATCCTGCTTCATATCTTCTCTAGTGTATCCTTGACCTTTTGCATGTAGACTATAGTTTGTCTTCCTTAGGAATTATAAATGTTCCAGAAACCATAAATATTACTCCCTCCATTCCACAAAAGAGTCCCATTTGCATACTTTAAGGTTATAGTTTTGTTCCATATTTACCCCTAAATATAACGATAAATAAGTTTAGTAGTAGCATGGTTATCAAGGTGTCAAGGCGCTGGGTAGATTGCAAGGTAAGGTCATGCCTTAGTGACAGTCTGCTCAACTCAGGTGAACTGTCCAAAGACATCACCAGATAGAGTCAAACAGCAACATAGACCCCATAAATGGACAGATCAATGAATTCATTCTTCCAAGCACTGGTAGAAGTCCGGTGATGATTGGAAATCTCACGCGCCAAAGTGAGGAGGCACGTGTCATTGATGGCGAAGTTTTCCCGTTGCATGGAGGTGAGTAGGACGTTTTCCACATCGGCGATCCTACCACATTGCTCGCCAGGAAAAGAGGATCCTTCAACTCTCTTCATCTTAGCACCTAGGTTTCAGTTTTCCTTAGCGTGTGTGGTAAAGTGCTGAATTGTTTTGTTTTTGTTTATGTAACTTTGCACGTGGGTGTATCTTGAGAGTGGTTACTGATTTTGCAAGTTACTATACCAGATGTAGTGCTGGTGAAAGTTTGTGGATTGTGCTGCCTTGTTTATTAATTGTGCCACCAACTTGGACACGGGATACAACGATACGCGGGGACACTTTCATTTATTTATGTATTTTTAATAATATATATGCATTTTTTAAAATAAATAAATTTAATATTAATAGAGCATGATAAAAACTTAAACAAAATAATAAGAAACTGAAATATACTGTATAATAAATATCTTAAAGTTACATAATAATGTCCCAAACTTAAAAGACGTAAAATAACCCATAACTTTTATATTGCAATTTAAGTAGTGCAATTTTTTTATAGAATTTTTTGACCCCATGCGTGTCCTCTAATGTGTTCCGAGGCGTGTCCGAGGTTTAAAAGAAAAAGAAAAAAGAAAAAAGAGGAGCTTGTAGACACGTGTCGGAGCGAATTTGTGGCCGACATGTGTCCGACACGAATTCATGGCCCTCCGAGAACTGTCTGTGCTTCCTAGCATGTCACTTAGCAAATGACTTCAAATGGAGGACAACTAGCAGCCACTTGAATCTCTATTTGACCAGTTTTTAATATTATAATCTCAGAAGGTTTATCTTAGGGTCTGTATGGCTGTTTGGCAATGGCCTTTAAAGACTTAAAATAGTAATATCTATGTTTATTGATATCTTTGTTTCTATTTATACAATTTTTTTAGTAATTAATTTTTTTACGACTGTCATTTTATACAATGAGTAGTAGTTGCATGATAATGAAGTTGTGTGGTAGGCTTGACATTGTGTTATTTTATACTACCATTAATGAAAGTGGGACTCTTTCTGTGGTACAAAGAAATTTGGCTAAAGGGACTCTCTTTGTGGAACAGACTGAGTATTGGCTTAAATATGAAAACTATAGGAAGCTTACATTTCTATTACATGAGCACTTAAAACTCTCGTTGGCTGGTGTGCCTTCCTATTTTATTTTGTGAAATTTTAATAAATCGAAGTGTTATTACTACATGCAGGGCATGAAACCACAGCATGAATGCTAAAATTTACATTTTCTTGTTACAATTAGCTGCCAGTTATGTAGCTGAGCAATGACAAACTGAAACTTGTGTTGTACCTATTATATTCATATGCATATATGGAATTGACAGGCATATTATTTTGTTTTCTTAGGCTGCTTTCTTGGCAATGAAGAGTACTGGAGGCAAACTTATGGTATTTCAGTCAGGCAAGCTCATTTCTGTCCGTGTTTTGATATGAAGTATGAAGAAGCATGTATTCATCTATTTTGATAAGTTATGAAGAAATATTTATAAAAGTTGCGTCTTACTTTGTTTTGCTGGAAAGTTTTGGTAATTGTGTTGCTTCTTCTTCTTAATCTTTGAAAGTCCTCGTTTTATGTGCCTAATCTACGCTACTATGAATTATGAACGTTGTTGCAAGAATAAGGGATCTTAATTTTCTAATTAATCTATATTTTCTTTGCAGTCTTGCCATCTGTTGGTATTGGGGCCCTTTCCGCTAGAGACGCTGAAGGAAGAACTAATATTTCATCAGCAGAGAAGGTATAAACCTTTGACACATCTATTGAAGTTTGGAGGCTGTTGCATTCATCTTCCTTAGCCAAATCTTCATGGATGGTGATGAACTTGATGATAAACAACAAGGCCCTTCTTATCTATATTTATAATCCCTGCACAGATGTGGAGATGTTCCTTCACTATATTTGCCTGTGTTTTAATGTATTCGATATGATGACTATGAAGGAAGAGCTTGTGGTTCATTTTACGTGTTAGTGTCATCCTGTTAAAGGATGGTTATGACCTTTAACTCGGGGCAGTTTTTAGTGGGTAATGCAGAAACAAGATGTAGCATTATGTTAAACATGGAGGATAATTTATGCATGCTGGATTGGATGTTGCCACCACTTCGAGTATACTGAATTTTTGCTACTATCCAAGATTTGGAAACTACAATTTGATTGATTTGACCAACCTTGATTTGCTTTATGACTATATTCCACATTACATATTTATATAAAACGAAAAATATTTTATATTACATATGTTTTGTATGTATGTGATTTATTTCATTCTAATTTTTTTATATAATTAGATAATATTTTTGAATTTTTAATCATCTTTTTCTTAAATGGATTTTATTTATTTTTTTCTCTTTTTCTCTTTTTCGCTTTCTTTCTTTTCTTTCCTTTATCTTTTTTATTTATTTATTTATTTATATTTCTTATTTCTTATTTATTTTATTCTATTTATTTTTTCATTTTTCATTGCTTTCATATGCCTGCTTCTTTACTGTTTTTTAGGTTTCTTGCATATAATTCAGTAAATATGTGAAACTGGTGATGGCCGCATTTGTTTGTAGATTGTGGAAAAATGGTTAAATTTGTAAAGAAACTGGTAAGCTTGACATATACTAAAGGCCTATCTCATTCAGACACGCAATTGGTTCACTAGCCCCGTTTCTTCTCTTTTTACCTATATTACTTGTATAAATGGAGTAGCTTTTATCTTTTCATACTTAACTTCTCTTTACAAATGATATCACTTGGTGGAGGAGGTAATATAATGAGAAGTGGTAACTTAAAAAACTAACCGAAAATATTGTTTTATAATGTTGTGTTTATTTGAGGGAAAAATACAAAGCCTTTTGTGAATCATGAGTGCCTCTGCTTTAGTTGTATTCTGTGTTTTTTGTTTGTTTGTTGTTAGTTTTGTACTTCTAAACCTTTTGTGATTTTTGAATTTAGGAGGCTCATAAGTTGCTTCAACCGGCAGACAAAACATTGAAGACAATGGCGATTGAATTCGCTGAGTATCAGGTGATGGTTTAAATGTTTCCTGACCTGGTTAAATTTGGTCCTTATTCTTGCATGCTTGTTGTTTGAAATATGTTGTGTTATATTCTTCATGTTATCTGTTTTCTTGACATTTCCAGGTCTGTGTTGATGTCTTTAGCTCTTTGCCCAAACATATATAGAATATGTGGTTGAGTTATATTCTTCATGTTAAGTTATCTTCTTCCTCGATACAGGTCTGCGTTGATATATTCATAACTACCCAAACATATATAGACACTGCTTCTGTCTCTGTCATTCCAAGGACTACCGGAGGGCAGGTATTTGTGAATGTATCAGTTGATGTTACGGTGTAGTTTCTTAATATAAATTGTGAAATTGATTATCTTCCCATTCAACTGTCTTAATTATTTTTAAGAAGCATTTGCTATTCTTCCTGGACACTTGATCTGTATTTTCCATAATGTATTAGCTGTGCCTCTAAATGAGTGAAGCAGCTGTAAAAGTTTTGTGATATTCTGAAGTACAGCAGCTCTTATTAGATGTAGCATAAGTAAATTTCCTTCTAATGTAAAATATTTACAAGTGTGATTAAAATCTTCAAGTTTGTTTATTGTGAAACTTGCGGTCTTATTGTAGAACAATTATATTATATATATATAAACTTATAGATATTTTATTGTATACATTAATTAATTTTTATAGGACTTATTAAGTGAATCATATGGTTGACGATTGTTTTATAATTAACTTGTATCTTGTAAATATTATTGATGATTGATTACTACAAAAAAATTTAAATAGGTTAAAAAAATTCTAGAATAATAATTTATTAAATTTTTAAAAAAAGCTTTGATATACATTATTATTAAGTAAGATTATTAGAATATATAAAAATATACATTTTATTATCAAACATATTTATATTTTATCAATAGTAACATTAATATTATGTAAGACGATCTTCATAAGAAATTGTTTTATTTTAAAACTATATTATTTAAGTAATAATAGAATCCTCCTTAAACTAGACTAATTATACTTATATTTTAGTAATAATAAAATATTAGAATTAGGTAAGATAAATCAAATATGGATATTGTTTCTTTCTAAAACTATATCCCCTATTGAAAAAAGTCATGTGACAAAAACCGAGTGGACTTGTTAACTCAATTGGAATAGAGATATATTTCTAACTCATGTTGAAAGACGAAAATTGCTGAGTTGACCTGGCCTAAAACTCACCTTTATGTCTTATTATTTATGGTATAGGTAAATAGATTTGCACCGAATGAAACATGTAATTATGGGACAAACAATGTGTGTTCACTTTCTTTTCAACGATTTATGTTTATCTTTATTTATTTATTTATCTTTTGTATTCGGTTTTTAAAATTTATTTTGAATGTCCCAAAATTTAGTAGTGTTATTGGTAGTTATTTTTGAGAGAAGTGGGTGGAAGACTTTTCTATAAAGGGGGATGAGTTACTGCCAGACTTGGGTTGGCATCGTATTCTAATATCTAGTTTTATTTAAGAATTTAAATGATATTAAAAAATATCTATGAAATAGTTTTTACGTAATTAAATGTTCAACAAGATGAACTTTTTAACATGAAAGGGGAAATATTGTAATGTTTAAAACTATTAAAGACTAAAAATAGAAAATAAATAAAACACTAAAAACAGGAGAAACGGGGGAGGTGGGTTTCAAATGTTCATCAATTGGTCGAATATTTTTATGACTGTTGGAATCTGCTTATTTTTTGAGTTGTGCTTATTAAAAATAAATGTTGTCAAATTCGTAAAATTCAGTGCCAAACTCCTGATGAAACATAGATGGCCATACTAGATAATTGCTTGAGATTCCTATAGGATGAAAAAAAGCACTATTCTGCATGTATACACCCTGATATATATTTTACATAAATCTAATTCCGACATATTTAAAGAATGAATTTATGTTTTTGTAAATCACTTCTGATATATTCCTATTGTTTTTGCCCTTTGCTTTTAGCCATTACTTATCCTTGTTGCTTATATATGCTTGTTCTCATTTATTTTCTGGTTCCCTTCCTTCACTAAGTAAGTGTGCAAGGCTTGGACAATAAATATCACAATCTCCTCTTCCAGGTGTATTATTATTACCCTTTCTCTGCTGTTTCTGATCCTGCTAAGCTATACAACGATCTTCGATGGAACATCACAAGGCCCCAAGGTTTTGAGGCAGTTATGCGTGTTAGATCCAGCCAGGTAAGTATTGCGCTGAATTTTGTGACCTCATTTCTGGGTACATATTTAACTATGTTAACAGCATCAGAATTTATTAATGCTATTGGGAAAATAAATGATAACATTCTTTATGAAATGATTCCTTCCTCTTGTAGGGCCTTCAAGTTCAAGAGTATTCTGGAAACTTTTGTAAACGCATTCCAACAGATGTGGATCTACCGGCGGTCTCTCTCACTCTCCCTCTCTCTCTAATTTAGTCATTTCTGCACTTGCACATCTTCCATGTTGCACTTTTTGTATCTCTTAGTGTGCACTAAGAAAGTGGAAATGCTTTTAAGTGGTCGTGGGTTTTTATCTAGATCATGTAGTCATCTGAGCACAATGTTGGTGCTGTAGCATTTGGTGGCCCGTATTAGGGCATTTTGATTCTCTATGTTTAATATATACTTAATGTGATTTATACGATCAGTTTTTTGTCCTGTTCAGTTGGTTTAATTGCTCAAATAAAAAATGAACAAAAGGCGCTTATCACTTTCATTTTCAGTTAGTCTAGATCATTCTTTACTTGTAGGTCGATTTCATTTCCTAGCTGTTTTCTTATATATGTTTCCTTTTGTAGTCCTTCTGGATATGCATGATTTGGGATCTATCTGATCTTTTTGTCATTTCATTTTATGATCTTGTTTCTATTCTGATTCAGCCTTCCCTTGTGCAGATCGACTGTGATAAAACAATAATGGTAACATTAAAACATGATGAAAAATTGCAGGATGGTGCCGAATGTGCTTTTCAGGTAATAACTGTATCATTCTGCACTCTCTATTATGTTATACTTTGTAATCTTCATATTTCCTAAACACCTGGCTAAGCCTTTCCAATTAAGTAAGAGCATAGCTGCCTTTAGCCTTTTATATCATATGCTATGTTTGGGGTTGTGCAGTGCGCTCTTCTCTACACCACTGTGTATGGCCAGAGAAGAATAAGAGTTTCTACCTTGTCTCTGCCTTGCACCACCTTGCTGAGTAATCTGTTCCGTTCAGCAGATTTAGACACCCAATTTGCTTGTTTCTTGAAGCAAGGTATGATTGGTTCTGAGTTAGTTAATGTTGCTTTGGCTTTAATGAAGTTGGCAATTTTTTTTGGGATTTAATTGATGATATTTCCTTATTTACATCTAATATAGTAGTTTTAAACTAAGCTGATTTCTCAGGACATACTTATGCTTTTTTTTTTTTTTTTTTTCTCTTTCTTTTTTCCCCTTGGTTACCATGGTTGCTTTATTCTGCTTTTGGTAGTCTGTGTCTTCCAGAAGTCTGGAGATGGGCCCAGTTACCTATTTTCATCAGACGAATACTAATTATTGCTATTCTATTTTTCCTTCGTTTTAGTGGCAAATGAAATTCCTTCCAGTCCGTTGTTGCAAGTGAGGGAGCAAGTGACAACCCTTTGCATTAGCATTCTTTATTCATACCGCAAGTTTTGTGCTACAGTATCATCAGCTGGACAACTTATTCTTCCAGAGGCTCTTAAACTGTTGCCTCTATACACACTTGGTATGTTTTTTTTTTTTGTGTGTGGCTAAATTCACTTGGTATGTTTCTTACTGCTTTTTAGACTGCTAGATTTTGTGGGTGCATTGATGTGTTTCTTTTAGTTGTGGTTTTCATCTGTTTTTAGTTTAAGAAATTCCTTTTGCTGTCAAAAGAAGAATTCCTTTACTTCAATAAGAAGTTTGTTTATATTTTATTCATACATACCAATGTTTCTTTTACAATGAAACTTTTGTTATATGCTTTGTTTTTCTCTCTCTCTCTCGGAGCTAGATTGTTTAGTGTATATTGATAGAATTTCCATGAGTGGATCAAATAGTTTTATTTATTATTAAGAGTCATTTTTTATTTTATTTTATTATGTTGCTTGTTAGACACGTTAAATGCTTAATTTCACGGAGTCCATTTGTAATTGCTGTGACACCAACTAAAAGTGATACTTTTATGTATTTCTTGTTTTGTTTTTTATGGTATTGTCTTCTTAAAATTGTTTCCTAAAAGTCCATGGTAGCATCACAACAACCACAATTTTGGGAAGTGCTTTCAAATCGTTTTTGTTTAAAACTTGAGAAATTACATGGGTGAGCCTCAAATTTCTTTTCAAACCGTCTGTGGAGTAGTTTTGACTTTTGATGAACGTAATTTGACTTGGTATAAAATACATAACACCTTTCCTACAGAATACTATCAGTTTTTTATTATTAAAACCAAGGTTCTAAAAGGCGCTAGGCGGGAGGCAGGAGGCGGGCGGCCGGGGGGGGCCTAGCGCCTAGGGGGGCTAGGCGGGATTTTTTATTTTATGCCAATTTTAATATTTTATCTTACATTTATCCTAACAAAATAATAATATAAAGGAAAACAATCTATAATAAGGATAATAAAGGCATTTGCTTAAAGTTCAAACACATATCCATGTTGCTAATGTCAAAATTCAAACAAAAACACGCAATTGTTTAAAGTTCAAACACAAGCAAATAATAAAAAATACAAACTAATAGTCTTCATCTCCATATACCTCTATATCTCTCTATAACTCTTTTTTTCTATATTCTTCCAAGATAATGTCCCCATCGGGCTCACACTCATACTCCTCATTTCCCTCTTCCGTATCATTTTCAGACAAAAAAAAAAAATCATGGAGTTTTCTTACTCTAACATTTCTATTATTTCTCCGGCTCTAGCACGCTATCCGCTTCGGATGCTTCACCAATCGCTTCCCAAGTAAGGCCCGAACAACCTTCAACTTTTTAATCTATTCTTATGACGTCATTTTGTAGCTTAGTTATTAAAAATAAAAATAAATAATTGCAACCCTAAATTTTTCGCTTATGCCTCGCCTAATTTCTCTGTCTTGCCCGCCTAGTCCCGTATAATTCTCTGGAGGGATTTTTTTTTCTCCTTGGACATAGGCTAGGCGCTAGGCGGCCTAGGCGTGGCGGCAGGGGAGGGCCTAGCGCCTAGGCGGGGATTAATCGGACCTAGGCGGGGATTTTTAGAACAGTGATTAAAACCACTGTTGGGGAAAAGGACCTTTGAATCTTGTCCTTGAGTCAGCCAATCCAAAGCTAGGAGAAAGGAAGACGGTTGTAGTAGATAGCTGACAGGTAATGTAACGGCTAGTAAAACTAATCACTGAACCTGAATTATAGAATAGTTGTGTACTTGTGTCAACTGTCAAGCTTTGTTAACTTGGGCTTTTATGAAATAAGCTCCTCACGAGAGGGGAATGGGTTTTGGTAATATTGCATCTAAAAACATTTTTCATGGCAAAGTGTTAACAATCTCCCTTATTTATGTACTTTTCAAGTTAAAAATGACATAACTTGCTATTGCACTTGTTATACTAATCCCGTCCCACACGAAATTTTACAATTGAGTTTTTGATTTTTGTCTCAAATGATAGCCATTCCGTGAAGCCAGGGTTATTTTAGAGAAGTTAAAATAGTAGCTTTTAGAAAAATAAATGCTTGTGTGAAGTTAGTTACTTATTTACATCCGATATCTTTCAATTACGTACGATAGTATAACATTCAATTATGTGCTCTTCTTCTTGCTTCATCAATTTAAAATACATTCTATGCACCAATCAAATATTGAGCCACCCTTAGCATGGGTCAGTCATACACAACCAAGCTCCATCACCATTACCGCTCTCCATTATCAAACATTATCAAATCGCACCTTCTATGATTCCACCACCCACAATATTACCTTTCTTCCAGACATTGCACCTGGGCCTGATCTACATGTGCTTGAAGAGGGAAATTCTCCCTCATGACTTACCGGCTTCTATTACTTCTTGATTTGAGGTTGAAAGGAATTAATGGGAAGTAAAGCTTTAAGTTTGGTATAGCATTCTCTTAATGTCTTAAACTATGTGCAATATTACATATAGTTTCTGGAACAAAATAGGGATAAGACAGTACATCTAATAACTATGAATATTTTGATATATAATCAGACTTGAGGGAGGTTCCTGTCATTACAAAAGTTACAGTTACTGTGTCATATCACAAACACAAGCTGTCTAAATGTAATTTACGTTAATGCGAAGTTTTGAGATACCTCTCGGAAGGAGTATTTCTGCTATTTCTCAGAAGATACTGTATGTAAGTTGAGTTTCATGCTTTTACTTCTTTTCAGCTTTGATTAAAAGTACTGGATTGCGAACTGATGGGCGAATAGATGACCGATCGTATTGGATCAATTATGTTTCCCCTCTCTCTACTCCTTTGGCTATCCCATTGGTGTACCCCAGGATGGTCGCTATTCATGACCTTGACTCGAAGGTATGAAATTATGCTATTTGTTTTGGATGTCCTTACATGTGTCTTACACAGTTGCTATTTTATTGCTTGGTTGACAGGAGATGGATGGATCACTTATTCCGCTTGCTATTCCACTTTCCAGTGAACACGTAAGTGATGATGGAATCTATCTTCTAGAGAATGGCGAGGATTGTTTAATTTACATTGGGAACTCTGCCAATCCTGATATTATGCAGCAGCTTCTAGGCATTTCTTCTGTTGATGAAATTCCCACTCAGGTATCTTTATGTTATGTTTTGATAATTTTATTATCACTGCTCTTGCTATATTTCGTGGTACATGGTGTCTATCTAAGACTCTGGTAATCATCAAGTGTTGTCATGTAACAGCATGTATACTTCAGAATTCTGGAATTTTTAGTAACTTTGGTTTACTCTTAGCTCATGGCTTGTGGTTTAGGATCTTCGGCTAGATAGTTATCCTGGTTTCATTACTGTTAATATTCATTTGTACTAGGTTCATCTTGTAATGTTTTTGGTGATTTTAATCTTTGCAAGTGTTTGGATGGTGTGAATTTGTATTTTTCAGTTGAAGGAAGAATTTATTAGAGAAAAAGAAAAGTACAAAGGAGGACAAGAAGTCCTCATAAAGACTAATTAATATTAAGTCCTCAAAAAGGGCTCTTAATGCTAGGATAATTTGTGTTTGATGTATGGCTTTTCTTGCTTTACGGATAGGGTGCTTTTTCTTGCATCTTAATGGGCTTCGGTTATAAGAGCTTTTATGGGGATTCCTATATTGGATCCCCAACGGGATTGGGCTGTTATCTCCATTGAGGATTCTGTATTTTGTTATCTACCTTGTAGTTTGTATTTTTGGGAGGACTTCTTATCATCCTCCATCTTTGTTTTTCCTCTTTAAGAAAACTTCTTCTGTTATACAAAATAAATAAATGAAGTGGGAGAAGCCAATTATTGAAGTTTCTGGCATCTCTCTGTACCAAATGCCTGAAAGAATTGCAAAGATTTAGAACAATGCATTAAATTACCTGTTTTGTTTATTTTTTTATAGTTTGGAGGGTGGTCATTTACTTAGTTTCCAAGCTACTTGCCAATATCTATGTAACCTCTTTTGCTTTTTGCTCTCAGTTTGTATTACAGCAATATGACAATTCATTATCGAAGAAGCTTAATGATGTTGTCAATGAGTTAAGGCGCCAAAGATGTTCTTACCTCCGGTATGATGTTTATTGCATTTTTTTTCCTTGTCCATTTAACTCATAAGAATTTATTCTTGTTTTTCATTTGGGATTTGTTAATATATGTTTTCTTTACTTTCTCCCTTTTCCTCTGTTGCAGTTTAAAATTGTGCAAGAAAGGAGATTCATCAGGTTAGTGCAAGAGAAGAACCTTTTACACAATGCCCTTCAATCCATATGAAAGGGTAAAGTAGAGTGACAAGGAAAAAGGTTAAAGAATAAAACATAATGAAATAAAATAAAATAATTAAATAATAAATTGCATTAAAAACAAAAACTACCACACACACACACACATAAAAGTTGAAAAAGAAAAAAAAAAGGGTGCAAAATTAAAGAACGATAAACTAAACATAAACACCATAATTGACTTCTGATATGCTGATTGCATTCCTCCATTCTCCTATTACAAGTCATTTCCATAGTTATCCACAGTCAACTTCCGATATACGAATTGCATTCCTCCATTTGCCTATCACAAGTCATGTCCATAGTTATATTTTGCTTTTTGCAAGTCTGTTTGTACTACTTTTTCCCAAGCAATTTTGGTCAACCTTTCCCTCGTATATTCCTCCCGATACGTTTCCCCTTCTCATCAGTGTATCTATAAGCAGCCGTGAGATATGACCTAACCATATCTATCGATGTTCCTCGTCTTCTTCTCAAATGGTTCTAACCCAACCCTCCTTAACATCCGAATTTTAGAAACTCCCATCTTATACTAATGCTGCTTCTTGGTCACCTTACATTCAACTCCATATAGCATCATTAACCTCACTGTCATCCTGTAGTACTTTCCCTTTGGTCGGGATTTTACAATCACACAACACCCCAGATTGTACCACGCCACTTCACTCATTCTACTCTAATTCTATGGACTTGACCGCATCGGACCGTTCAACTAGGAATCAGTCCCTAAACCAGTCTGGTTCTCTTAAAAGATCTGTTGTGCATTTTGGCCAGAGTAAATTGCCCGGCCGACCAATATATTGTGAAACTGGTGAACTGGCAAAACGCATTGGTTCTACGCACGCTCAAAAAAATGCCCAAAGAACATGACATACACATCTTCAGAAAGGAATCATAATACCAATCCACCAGTAACACCAACCAGTGGTGCCATCTCTAACCTACCACAAGAACCAGTACCAACGGTACAGATCAAATCCACCATTAACAGACAACCAGATCCACCAGTCAATAATATAAGGCCAAAATAAAATAAAGAAAAATAGAGTAAAAGAAGAAGAGAATATATCAGTTGCTATTGTAGGAGTATTTTGGCATGCTAAAATTTTGGTATTCATGGCGGAACAAACCCTAAAGGTTTACAAAATCTAAAGGGGGTTTCAGCAGTCTGTATAGAGCCTTCAATCAAATGAATTTATAGGCTCTACTAATCTTTACTAGCAACTCTATGAGAATATATTCAAATTCATGCATAAGATATTGCAATATATAGAGGCCTTTATTCCACTTTTTTTTATTGAAATTAGTGTTTCTTTGTGATCACGGCGAAGGTTTTTAGTGTAACCTTGCGAGATCAACAACCTACTTGAATTCCATCTCTAGTTCATATCCATACTCAACAACGGTTCAGCCAGATGGTGATTAATTAGCCTGGGGATTGCTAAATATCTGGTCTTACAAATGATCAAGACAGTAGAGGAATTCATTGTTATATAGTGATATCAACATATTAGTTGTTAAAGAATATTGAGAATTAAAAAAGATTACTTTAAAAAACTTGATCAAATGAGGCTGAAGCTTTAACAAAAGATTTGATCGCTTTAACAAAAGATTTGATCGAACCTGAATGGGTTCAATTTTTCAAATATACAAGAGAATCAAGAATCGATCTTATTTGGACAATTGAATGCTCCTCAATTATCTACAATTTCTTTCCCTCTAAATTACTGTACAAAAACAATGGGCTTGATATTCCAGCGCTATCTGTTGTTCTTGGGCACTCTAGCTCCCCTTCAGGCTTCCAACAATAGTCAGACGGTTTTAGGCATCATCCAAACCATTCCAAATAGCATGATAACTACCAAAGACCTCAAGAAAATAAACACTGTAATAAGAGCAATTCTTTGAAATGATCCATCGATTCCCGATTCTTCTTACACATGTAGCAGTAGCACCTATTTACCATATGCTTGCCATTCTGCTATATGCCTCCTGCATCTATAAGTGGCTCTCCAAGAAGTCCTCCACTAGTAAATAGTACTTGGCAACCCCACACCAAATACTCCTCCATGAAAAGCAACCCCCCCTGGCCGGGCAAAGTCATATAATACGACCTCACCGAACCTCCCACTCTGCTGAGGGACCAATGCACGGAGTCTGCAGTGATATTATATATTAATACAGTCTAGAATCCTCCCACAGTTACCACTATGCCTAGACCAGTTAACTAGATTATGCCAAGATCAGCTAATTAAATTGAGAATACATTAGATAAGGATGGCTTGTAAAACTAGTGTTTTACACCATTCAATACCCAACATGTCAGTAGGTAAATTTAGGAGATTTTAATTATAGTAACATATTGTGTAATTATTTACTATGGTAAAACTGTCTAATTAATCATAGCTCTCTGTTTATAGAACCCAAATTTTCTTATAATTCAGAGTTCAAATAAAATTTCAGCCAACATAAAGGATTTTTTGCATTTGAATTTATTTATACAAAATATCTATGCTATTAGACACAGCAGATAAGCATCCAGTAGATAGGTTATTTTTAGTAGGAAAATTGTGTTCGCCTGTGTGTTTTTTCCCGGATATGTATGTTTATCACACATTTTTTTTCAGGAATGCTATTCTTTTCATATATGGTGGAAGACAAGACCCCAAGTGGCCTATCCTATGTTGAGTTCCTAGTACATATCCATCGGCAAATTCAAACTAAGATGACTTGATCGTAGTTTTCAGTTATGATTATTAGTCTCTGATGGCCTTTATGGTACGGCACACATTGGGGATAGAAGGCTAGGGAAGAAAAACCCGCGTTCATATATATGATCTCTAGAAACAGCAAGGGCCCATACCTTTTTTTTCGGTTGCAGCAAATGACGGATAGTTTTGCAAATAGAGATTTAATAGTACTACCGTAAGTCTAAATTTGTAGAGCTGAATTTTCTTAATAAGTGCGTTTCTATTTATATTTTCAGTACTGCATGCTTCTCTCTTTTTTCATCTTTTTTCTTCTTACTACAAGTGTACTGTAAATTTGGAATATAGAATGTAAACAAGCATTTTAATTAAATCGGTAATAGTGATGTACTTTTGTTATGGCATATTACCGAGCTTCTGCCCGCCCCATAGTTAATTTTCCTTGGTATTGATCGTATTTTAAAGTTAGCTATTTTTTTTTTTGGATTAATTAGAGGGGGATTTATATTCGACCCTACTTGAAAATTCTTCAAATGCAGGTCTCTGCAGCATTTATCGCATATTTTCCCTAAACGTCGTCATCAATCATCTTGCTAGGTAAATGTTCGGTTTGGCAGTGTTACAGGTGTGCTGTGCCTCCGGTTCTGTACAAATTCTGTAGACCTTTTCTGTCCTTAGCTTGTAGTACCCATTGAAGAATTATCCTAAGCACAAATTGGGAATTTTGTTACGATTTTCTTAGAAATGCACAAAACAGAGCGAGTCTCTGCAAGTTTTTCATTGTAGAGCTTGATAAGAGCTCTTCGGAGTCATCGACCTGTTATCCCTGCGTCGTTGAAGTGTTCAACGAGGAGCTATTCCACACCGGATTGGTGTTCGATCATTCAGTTCCAATTTTCTCTGAATGTCACTGAACAACTGTTTCTACAAATTTTAACTACAATGATATCATTTTTTTCTCTCTCTCTCTCTCTCTTTTTTTCTTTTTACTACAATCTATGTTAAATCAATAATCACTTTAACTAACTTGTCAAACCTGTTTAGGGCAGCAATAGGCTGGAAAAGTAAAATTGAAAACATTATGTAAAGATGAACAATGATTTGAACTTGAAAGCAAGGCGACGTCTTGTAAAGTGCCTCACTAGAGTCACAAGCATTCGCCCCCACATTTGGACACTAGATCACAAAATTAGTTTGTTTAGTATAGAAAAAAAATTGATATTTTCAAGAGAAAAATTGATATCTGTTTGTTGGAAAAGAAAATTGATATACTTGTGAGCTTATAGAACTATTATTTTTTTTTCTTGCAAAAAGAGATTCCCTATAACATAATTTTATTGATGCCATTACTACTTATTTAACAAGTATAGTGATAAACATGGAAAAGAAAATACTATTTTTTTTTTTTGGGTAATAACTTAAGCTCAAACTTCAGATATACTACTAGTTTATTAGAAGATCAGAGCTTAAATAAGAGTAATCTAACATCCTTGTATTCAAAATTTGTTTGACCCAGATTATTACAGGAAACTTAACTCACTAAAGGCCTGTGCGTTGTCCCTTAACATTTAATCTAAGGATTATATTTTAATCTTATGTCCTGTTACTTATTTTCATTTATCTTTATTTAAGTTATTTTTCTAAAGGAGCGTCTAATTGCACATAGGGCAGTCAACTTTTGTGGGCCAGCTCATAGTTTGGCCCATTTACTAATATTGGAAAGATTGGACCTTATTTTGACATTTTGCTATTATTTCATGGGACAATTACATTTTATAGTATATTTTGAAAAAATATTATAATAACAGTGCACTAAAAAAATATTTACAGATTTAGTACATATGTAATTTTTTATTACATAATTAATGTATTTTTATCCCTTTATTTTAGTTGAGTAATTTAATAGATTGCTGATGTGACTCATGTTTTCTAATTGGTGTACAATTCAAAATTAAAATTAAAATTACTACTATTACATTTTTATTTACAGATTAACAGTCTTATCCCTTTATCATTATTCTCTCTCCTCTTCCATTAAAGCTTTTCATCATTCTTCTCTCTCCTATTCCATTAACGATTTTCTCTTCAAAATTCTCCTCCTCCTTCTCTACCTTTTCGGCATCATCTTGGTCGGCTCCATCATCGGCATCGTCATCGCCATCGTCGACATCATATTTTCACGTTTACCGTGAAGCACACCCTCCTCCTCCTCCATTTCTGAAACAACATTTAGAAAGAGAAAAGTGAGAGAAACAACATTTAGAGAGAGAAAGTGACAAGAAGACTTTTTTCAGATGTTGCTGCTTCGTTTGGTTACCATTATATTCTGATTTGGTTACCTTGGTCTGAAGGTTTGGCAACCAACTGCAAATACGTACGTTCTAATGGTTATGAAGTAGTGGTTGGGTCTGATAGAGAAGTTGAGCTTTGCTGGTTGAAAAATGGACGAAGAAGATGGTGATGGAGGCGGAAGAAGGTGGTGGTGTTTGTGGCGGAGGAAGAAAAAACTGCAGTTTTTTCATCTCCACGCCTGCAGTTTTGTTATAATATAGTTGGTAACCAAACCTTCATACTAAGGTAACCAAACCTTCATATCAAGGTAACAAAAACCTTCATACCGATGTAACCAAACCTTCATACTAAGGTAACCAATCCATCTCCACACATAGTGCAGATTCATAAAGCCATACTTTTCGAGGGGGAAGAAAGTGAGGATGAGGAAGAAGATGGTGGTGGAGGCGGAAGAAGATGGTGGCGGTTGTGGCGGAGGAAGAAAAAACTGCAGTTTTTTTACCTCCACACCTGCAGTTTTGTCATAATACAGTTGGTAACTAAACCTTCATATCAAGGTAACCAAACCTTCATACCAAGGTAACCAGACCTTCATACCAGTAACGAGTCAGTAATCAAATCCTTCGAGCTTCTTGTCAATGGTGGTTTTGAAAGAGAGGGACCAACCAAGCCGCGCCCCCCTGTCAAGGGTTCATATTGAAGATGCACATATATATGTCTAGATGGAAGGAGAAGGTGGAGGTGAAGGGGAGAGGAGAGAGAAAAGGAAAAGGTGGAGGCAGAGGAGAGAGGAGAAATGAGAAGGTGGAGGTGGAGGTGGAGGAAAGAGAAAAGGAGGTGGAGGCGGAGGAGAGAAAAGGAGAAAGTGGAAGATGAAGATGACGTGATTTTTGTGTTGTATTCTTTTTGTAATTATTTTGTGAATGCACTAATCTTGTAATTAATTTATAAATGATGTATATTACTGTAAAGAGCCATTATTTCATATGTATGTTTAACTTAGTCTAGCCCAAAAAAGTTTGGTTTGGTCCAAAAAAATTTACTGTACATACACGACACATACAAAGGTCAAATATATATTAATCTACAAATTTATAACAATTAACTAAGCACCCCGTGCGAAACAAGCTTTTTTTAATTTATAAATAACATTATTTTCAATATTTTATTTGCTTTATAGATGATGTTTATGAATAAATATAAATTAAATTTCATAAATTAGCTTACTATTGGTATTAAAATGACTACAAACTTTGCTTAAAAAATAAATAAATACAAACCACGTACAATTGTCGGACTCACAAGTGAGTATTAGTAATGACTACAAACTTTGCTTAACAAATACCAAAAATAAAGGTGAGTATTTGCCACCATCTTCGTTGTTCCTTGTTACTGTGAATACGTAAGCTTTTGCACCGGAAAAGAGAAGAGGCGAAAACGTAAGCACAATGATAGAACCATTACATAGATCACGTTCCTTCTTTTGCGCATATTCCTGACTGCTATATTACCATTTTTATTTATCCTTTGACTTGCATTATACACTAATGTCATCATGGTTAATAATATCTATGTTTATTGCATAGTTGTTAAGTCGTGAATTATATTATGCATCAAAATTTTTTAAATCTCGAATCGTATATCGTATTGTGAATCTTATTTTAAGATATATATGAAAAGATATACAAAACACTATAATTATATATTTAAACATACAGAGGACTCATTTTATTGGACAATAAAATATAGTAGCCCAAGTTTGATGTTAAAGTAATCAACTTAGCCTATAAACAAATTTTAAATATTAGTTTAAACTAGAGTCGTAATAAATAATATATGTTGTTTGAGTAGTATTTATTAAGGAACACTAGAAAATAAATAGCTTATTTAACGATTTAAGCATAAACTCAACGTGAAATTAAGCTCCAAATTGGCAGAGTTTAGAGAAAAGACAACTCCAAAACAATGTATTTATGTCTCCGTACAAATATGAAGACGTGAAAAAAAAAAGAAGAAGTGGAAACGAAGTCTTGAAAAAGGTAGGAATTCCTAAAAAGCTTTTTAAGAATTTTTTATAAATCAAGTGAACCTCTTCCAATGACAAAAAAGTTTTAATGTGCTATTTTATCTCTTATAAGGTTAACCTCTAACTTAAATCGACTGAATTATAAATTGTATCATACTGTTAGATGCGTATGACGTATAGTAAGATACGGCTCACTTTATGAAAAGCTAGTGATCGCTTTTGTATCAATTTTCTCCTGTATCGTATTGTATTGTAAGATGTGAATCGTGTGTTGCAAGATTCTAATAACTATCGATTTTTGTCACTCCATCCGTTTCACAAAAGAGTTTTATTTATATTTTCCTTTTGTTTCATAAAATGAATACACTTTTTAGTGATAGTAGTATTAAATGACACAATATCCTTAAATTTTTCATTGTAATTCCATCATCATACCTCAGTTTAAACTAACAAATTATTTTTAGGATTATACATGAAACAAAAATATATCCTTAATATCAACAAAGCTTTTAAATGGGACTAACTTTTGTGGTCAGTAGATCTACGCCAGTGCTATATAGAGTGATTCTTTATTAGTTGCATGGTAAACTAATTCCATATGATCTGTGCTTGCAAGTTTCATCATGTTTTCTTTTGGGAGGACTTGTCCTCCTCATGCGTTCTAATCTTTTTTTTTTCTTTTTTCAATCAATAAAATCTTCTTCTTTTTTCTTAAATAAATAAAATTCCATATAATCTTTGTTAACTTTATATATCTAAAGGAGCCGCCCTGCGACTTCTGAGTGAAGGAGTGGTCGGCCGTTTTGATGCTTCTGCGTTGTTAAAAATACAACCATAATATTTAGAGAATGAAGTTTTAGAATTCGGTATTTAAATATCATGTCTAACCAAATATCTTATCCATCTCAGTTCGATCAGGTAGCAAGTGCATGCTCATCAAAAATTTATACTTACTCCACACCAATACGTGAAAGATTTCAATACTAGACTACATAAAAAATGTAAATAGAGCTGTTTGACCATAGTTGTTAGGGTTTAGGGGAAGACATTTTGCCGAGTTGAAATCCATAACTTGGCCTTGTTGTAAATGTTGGATTTTTTCTATAAAAATCTTATTTATTTATTTAATGTTTCTTTATATTGGACATTTATTTATTAATAAAAGTAAATTATTCGTCATTCATTAAATGGTCATTTATTTTGTTTGTATAAATCTCCAAATTTATATATATATATATATATATATATATATATATATATATATATATATATATATATATATATATATATTATGATTTATGTGTATAAATAAGTATTATACACAAAAGATATAAATCATATGTAATATATAAATAAATATATAATGATTTATAACCTATGATAATTTGGAGATATTATCATGTAGGTTATAGTGCTTTAATAGAGATGATTTATCTTGATCATGAAAGTTAGACTTCTAATTAAAGTACTGGTGCATTAATGGTATGCATTAAATGTATCATGCGATAATGTTTTATTTATAAAATATTTTCACATAAATACTAATTTGTGACTGTTTTTTAATTTTGAAATAATAATGGACTTAATATTATTATTTATATTAATTTAATATTTCAATGATTGAAATTATATTGTGTTATTTAATACATCGAAATGTTAATTAATATATTTAATAAATATTCGGAACAACATTATTATTGTCAAAATATCTATAAAATTTTTCATAAAATAATTTATTATTGATCATAGAATCTTGACCAAGTCTTTTAATATTTATTATTAAGAGGATTGATTTAATTGTTAAATTAATTTATGATCAAATAAAGATAAATTATGGACTTATGAAATTAGCTTAAATATATTGGGATTATATTTAATTTTGAAATATTTTTGTATATCTATAGAAGAAATATTTATAGTTTATTAGTAAAGCATTTATTTTAATTAATTTATGGACTAAAGGGCAATTATAATCATTTAGTGAAATTAATTGTAATTAATATTTATTTAGTATATTATTATTAGATAATAATATATAAATAAGTTTGTGAGGAGACCATTATAGCCTAATATGAATCAGTTTTATTAAAAAAATAATGATCAATAAATATATAAATAAATCATTGATCAGAAATGTGAGGAGGCGGTTATTATTTCAATTCAGAATAAAGATCAAATAGCGTATTCTCTTTCTCTCTCTTCTTAGGAAAAATATTTAAAAGTATTTTTTCAGAAGGGTATTTTAGAGACCACACTCTAGATTCAGTATAAAATCATATGAATGAAGATCTTGAGAATACTCAAAAATTCAAACGTGTTAATCCAACCAAGCACTAGATAACAATTCATACTATAGATACATGATTTATATATAATTGTTGTTTTGTATAAAATCATAAAGATTTTATTTTATTAAATTTTTTAAAACTACTTTTCGGAGATTTTTTTCAACAGTAAAAGTATATTTATGAGCAATAATTAATTGTTTCTTTTTTGCTTATTTGATGTACTGGAGAAACAAAAATTGCAATTGAGTGGTGATGCAGTTCTGTCCACACATTGTCTATTGACCTTAAATTTAGGAAAAGGAAATGAAATTTTAAAAATTGTTTGGACATTTTTAACCATTTATTACATTATGTTTTAATAAGTTATTGATATCCGATTTTCTTAAAATATAGATACTCTGTTTATCTTCAGTAGGATCTTTTTTAATTTTATTTTTTTTTATTCTTCCCCGCCCAAATTTCAAACAAAGCCTTGACATTGTATTTTTAACTCTAGAGGAGGGAGGAAAGTGAAAATGGGATAAAAACTAGAGCAAGACAAACCTCCCTTGAAGCAAATCCATTTTTCATACCTTACCAGTTTCAAGTAATATCAAAATGTTAAAATAAATTGTAATGGACATTTGAAAAATGTTCAAAACAGCATTAATACAGTCCACATTAGGTTTCTTCATTTCCATTTTTAACATAATAAAAATTAATATTTTCAGTATACCCAGGTTCCCTATGGTTTTCCTTATGATTTCTTTCCTTTTCTTAAGTTTCTTCTTGGGCCCTTAGAAAAAAAAATGACACGTCCCCCTAGTTTCCCCTCCAGTCTCCCTTTCTAGGTTTGCTCTTAGGCTATATTTATTTGTAAAAAATATATTTGAGATTGAACTATTTATCTTAATTTAACAATACTTTGTACTATTTAATCATTTGAGAATGAATTATTAGTCCCTTAATATCAGACTATTGTCTCATAAAGTCATTTAATAGCTTAAAATGAGATCGACTATTAATTCCATATTTTTTATAGAATTATATAATCCCTCATAAATAGTCTTCGTAATAATAAAAAAAATAATCCATTAGACTATTTAAATGACTACTGATCCCCCATCATAGAATAAAATAGTCCGAAATAATATTAAATTAATACAAATAGTTTAATCTCAAGCATGTTTTCTATAAATAAACATAACCTTTAGGCCTTTTGGGAAAAAATGACGTCTTAAAATTCACGAAGCTTGTCCACAAAAAGAGACTGATTAGAAAAAAATTATTTTATACTCCTATAGTAAATGAATAGTATATTTTTCTTTTTATATATATGTGGGTCTCATCATAAATAGACATTACAGATATATGAAAGAAATAATATATTCTTCACTTATCCTAAAAACATAAAATAATTTCTCCTGACCAGGACCTACGTCCTATTGGAACAGACGAGCTAACCAATAAACCAACTGAAATGAATAAATGAATAAATAAATAAATAACATGTCTAAAGTATCTACTCACTATCATCAATTTTCATTCTGCCTCTATTAAAAACCTTGACACGAGTTCTAAAGGCGCTGTCTTTCCATCCCTTCTGCAGAGCCCTTAATTCCCACATTGCTGTATTTTCCTTCTGAGCTTTCAGCACGGCCTCGGCCTTTTCCCTCGCCTCTTCGCAAGTCTCCATCCCGGAAGTGCATTTGTCAGCCTCTTTTTGATATTGCGACGCCATCTTTTTAGCGTCTAGCAACGTTTTGTCAGCAATCTGCTGATTTTCCAGAGCTTCAGCTTCCTTTAGCTTCAATTCTTCTGATAACTGATTTATTATATTCTTCTCCATTTCTTCACTCATGTCAGGATCATTCTTCATGCATTCTGATAGATGGAAATGTACTCAAACGAAGGAAAATGTAGAACGTAAACGACAGTATTATAAAATTGCATTTTGAAGTCAATGAGATTCTAGCCTAACAGTTAAGAATGAGACTCTCAATTCTAACATCCTTTATGTGAGGTTAGTCTGCTTCTTTATTGTAATTCCGCACCATTGGTGTCGGTTTACTGATATTGTAATTATGGTTACGTACTTGATGCTGATTGATTATGAGAATTCATTGTACTTGTATTAGCATCCGTTTAAAATGGGGGCTTCAAAATAATATATAATAGTACTACATTTTGACATTAAAAGTGATATTAGACTTTTCAAAGGTATCTAGATTCCCTTTTCCTTTTCCCCTCCAAGGTATTTCCTTTCCAAGTTCTAAACAAAGTGTTGAAGGCCACAAAATTTGAATACAATTCTGAACTCTTTTTTTAATTTTTTTTTTCATTTCAAACTAACCTGTAAAGGAAGTGATGTTCAATCCTGCAGAAAATACAACAAACGAACATATGTTAAATTAGCTAGATAAAAGTAAGAAATACTGACTATGTTCTAGTCCAGATCACACACAAAAAAATGACAACATATTCGATAGCATCGTATCTCCCTCATGTAAGGAGAGTATAAATGAATTGTAGGATTTTTAACAGGAAAAAAGAAATATGTGGTTTGTCATAGCTAAATTTGGCTAGTGATTAAGGACAAAACAAAATAATATTTTGTTATAAAATAATGAAATATCTGTAATGTCATTAATGAAAAGAATGAATAGACAAGAATATTATTAATAATTGAGTATATTTATAATTAAACTTGGTTATGACAATTCACGTATTCTTGAAGGATTGTACTATGTTCCGTAAACAGTGCACTGAAATTACCATTACAGTACAAGCAATGCAATGAAGGATTGTAGTATGTTATGTAAACATTTATATTTGCGCGGAAAACATCCATCTCCTTAATTTAATTTATAAAAATAACAATCTTATAATTAGTATTATATTTTAGATAATTTAAAATTTTCATAATTGTGTTGTCTAAAATTTAATGAATTCTCATCATTTTAAAAGTAAAAAATAGCTCAAATTTATTTTAAGTAATATATTTTTGAAAGCACACTTTACTGAATTGTGAAGAAATTTAATCTCCAACTGTTGTCTACATGTCTTAAAATCCATTCCAAATTACATACGAAGCGGGAGGACCAGATAACATGACATCCAATGCAATTCAATATAACTGAAATATGAAAGAATTAATATTTTAGAACGGAAGTAGTATATATATTATATATAACTTGTTATACATAAACTTGGGAAAGACTGGACGGAAGTAATTTTTAACAAACGACAGATAAAATAATTTCAATTTGATACAGTGGCAATGCATATATTAGTGATGTTAGAATCATAATACGTTATTAAAATTAAAGTAATTTAATATAAATACTTCATTAATAATGTGTCATAATCCTAACATGTAGACATTGGCAATGTACGAAACTTTTGTTCAAGATAAAAAGGGACGACGACAAATAAAAAATCACATATATTTTCAAACGGCAAATAATTTCATTATCTAAAAAGACAGAAAAAAAGGACGGACGTAGTACATGCCTTGGGAGAGAAGGGGTAGGGAAGAGCAATCGCAAATGCAAGGTGGGCAAGAGAAGCGGCGAGCTAAGGCCTCGGTGGTGTGCCAATACAAAGGTGGGCCAACAATGTAACCGGCCAGACAAACACCCATTATCCCTGTCGCCACCTTCAACATTCGTGGGCTGAAACTTCCATGCTTCTGTGGATTCATCTCTCTCTAGCTATTTGCTGCCTTTCAGGATCTTGACTAAGAAAGGTTCCGAAGTGCGGGACATCATAACTGTGATTTCAAGCAAGGGTATTGTTGTAATTAATTGAAAATTTGTGCCCTAATAAATTAAATTATGCTATTTAGTTATGATTTAGTAGAATAATACGGTGAGTTGGGTTGATGGGAATATAAATTAGGTATACGTAACATTGGTTTTGAAAATAAATAGATTTAGGTGGGATTTGGTTCACCCAATAAAATTTTAGTGCAATACAATAGTCTATGTGATATAATAGAGTTGTAATATAATGGTAAATAATAATTACGATATAGTTATTTGTTTCATATTTGGTAGTCGTACGATAATTGTAATTTTATTTTAGAATAAAAGTATGTACACAAATTATACATAAAAAGTTGTGCATTAACAATAAGATTTATGTATTGCATATTAATAAAAATGTGTACAACATCTAATGATATGTTGTGCAACTTATTTTTTCCTTTTTCTTTTTATACTATTTGTACACAATTTGTTATGTATAACTTGTGTTTATAGCGTTACTCTTTATTTTATTATGTTCAAACAAATTGCGTTTGATTTCACTAAATATATGATTGTATGTAATGATTAAAACAAAATTTTTAAGTCAAAATGTCATCAATTAGTTATAATTATCATTTTTTTTTTGTCCTTTATGAGCTAATGTAAACGCTTATTGGAGGGCATAATGAAAAACATTCAAACAAATTGTGTTTGATTTCACTAAATATATGATTGTATGTAATGATTAAAACAAAAATTTTAAGTCAAAATGTCATCAATTAGTTATAATTATCATTTTTTTTTGTCCTTTATGAGCTAATGTAAACGCTTATTGGAGGGCATAATGAAAAACATCCAAAATGACGTAATCATATTGTGTTTGTAACGAACTAATACATGTAATTAATGAACATAATAAATAAAATTTCATATCAATATAATATCTTATCACTCACTATATCTAAAAATACAATATTCAATTGACATTCAATTGAGCTAGTTAATTTGGTTAGTCTAGTTGACTCAGATGAGTTGACTCAAACGAGTTGTTGCTATTTCACTTTCAATTCCATTCAACTCATCTCTTAGCGTCGAATTCTTTTTCTTCTTTTTTCCTTTCTTATTGGATAGGAAAATCCAGAAGAATGAGACCTTTCAATTTCATCAACACATATATTAATAACTTTAATAATATATATTGAATAGATCCTTTGAAAAAAAAAATCTTTTTAAGTAGGGATTACTAGATTATGAATTAAGCGAGTTAATTGAGTTAAGGACAACAGAATATTAGTTTGAAAACCCTTTCTAAGATTTATGAAAATCATAATTCTGAATTTAGTTTGTTAGTGGAAGCCCATAACAACAAATGTAAAATAAATGTAGAAAATAAAATGTTGAAAATAAATGAAACACAGAGATTTTTAAGTGTTTCGGAGCACAAAGATTTCCTAATTCACTCTTCTACACCTCGAGTAGGGCACTAAGGACGGGGTAATCATAAAGATCAATTCACACAAACTCTTCAAGTGTCACATACTTGGCATAACCAGTTCATAAAGAACTCTTCAAGTCCCGCAGACTTGGCATCTACCAATTCACAAAGAACTCTTCAAGCCCCGTAGACTTGGTATCCACCAGTTCACATAGAACTCTTCAAGTCTCGCAGACATGGAATCCACCAATTCACGAAGAACTCTTTAAGTCCTGCAAACTTGGAATCTCTATAGGTCACAAGGACCTGTTCTCAAAGAGAATAACTGAGTTTAGAGGTGCTGCTTAGTGGTATTAAGTTCATAGTAGAGTGACTTAGGAGCAGAATAAGTTGTTCCTGATCGTATAGTAGGGCTTTTTGGTGTGATGTCGCAAGCACCCAAAAATAAAATCTTACTTTGGAAAAATAAATATGTAGTAGTGCAAGTAAGAGTCGATCCCACAGAGAATGATTATTTAATTTTATGTTTTGTAAATAAGAATTGGGGGGTTTTGTAATTAAAGAAATAATTTAAAATAAACTAATTAAAATAATTATGCAAGAAATAAATATAAATAAAAAGCCTTGGTTTAAGTTAACATCCACCATCAAGAATTTACAACTGATCACTGATGCAAAAATAAATTAATTAATATTTTGAAGATTCACCGTAGAAAGAACTACTCGCAGGTGGAATAATTTTTCTCCTCTCTCCTTAATTTTAGATAAGTAGAGCCACGTGGTCTAAATACCCTTACTATTAAACAACCCCCGGCACGTGCTAAAGATTTAATTTAATAGCAGCATAAAGAATTAGAGAGATCGTTGAACTAAACGACACAAGCCACGTGTTTGCATTTAATTTAGATGAATATTCTTCCTAAGATAAAATAATCTTTTGATCTGCAAAATAATTATTAAACTTAGTTGCTTCACAAATAGCAGTAGATTAATATGAATAATAAACTAGTAGGCCTCCTAGCAATTAAACAAATCAATCATGAAATTAAGCATAGAAGAATATTCAATAATCAAAATATAAATTGAACAATTAAAATAAATTAGATCTCACAGTGTATAAATCTTGATGGCTTCAATCACTTAAACCAAGAAAAAGAATTTAGCTACTCATAATAATAGAGAACACTAAATAATAGAAGAGAGAATTTTATTATAAGAAAAGTTGTGTCTTACAATGTGTGTCAAGCCCTCTATTTATAGGCTCCAAAAACCTCCTAACTTGTCCAAACCCTAATAGGATTTACAATTAAAAATAAAAGAAAAGTAAAATAATTATTATCCTAACCCTAGTTGGAATTAAAATCCAATTTGGACTCAAAAAGTAGCAAAAATCCGAATAATTCCGTTTTCCCAGCATTTCTGTGCAGCCAAACATGCCTTAGTCGCCAACTTTGACCGGTCAACGCTCGCTTACCGCTCCGCTGACGTCACCATCTTCCTCCGCGCATTGCGCGGAGGCTTCCGTCCATTAGCCGAAACGACGTCGTCCCCATTCGTGCCTGTTTCGGTCTGCGCACGCATGGCGCGGTCGCTATAAATTCCTACCGAACGGCATCGTTTTTGTGTTGCTGAAACAGTTCAAACGCGCAATGCGCGGCCTCTACTTTCCGGATTTTACGGTTTTGCCCCTCCGCGTTTCAGCTTATTACAATTTTGCCCTTCCACCTTTAATTTCCTACAAAACAAAATATAAACTAATTAAAAATAAATAAAAATAATATAAAAATAATAAAAATCCTAAAAACACATAATAATAAATAAAACTCCTAAAATACTAAAAATAAATAAAAACACATAAATAAAAAGAAATATAAAAATACTATAAAATTACCTAAATTAACATAAATTAACTAAAACCCTATAAAACCTATTAAAACCAAAATAAACTAAATAATTAAACATTTAAGCACACAATAAATATAAAAACTAAGTATTAGGGAATAAAAATAGCATATAATTTAACCCTATCAAATACCCCCACACTTAGCTTTTTGCTCGTCCTCGGGCAAAACAAAAATAAAAACTATAAAAATAAAACTAAACTACTTACTTGAGCAACATATCAATATAAATTTCAACATTAGCCTCAAAGATTTTTTAAATGATAACTCAAGGAAAATTTCAAAACCATGCAAAGTTCAAAATTCAACATATTTATTAATCTTACTTACTCAAGACCTTTTGTGTGTGTGTGAATCCAAATGTATCAAACTAATCAAAATTCAGATAAGTTTTGGTCATTAATTACCTTATAAAAGACATACAACAAAACTCAAAATACTTATTTTTCTCATCACTTTCAACTAATACAGACAAATATAAATCAGAAGATCAAAAGGCTTTTAATCACATAAACACACTAGGATTATGCATTTTTTTTCAAATATTTTTTTCATCATTTTTTTTTCATTTAATGGGTGCATTTTATGCTCCATCCCATTTTTTTCTTTCTCTTTTTTTTCTTTCACGGTGAGTGCATTTTATGCTCCATCTCACCAACGAGTGCGTTTTACGCTCTATCTCGTTTTTTCATGTGTTTATGAGTGAGTGCGTTTTACGCTCCATCTCATCCCACCACAAGATTTTTTCTTTGTCAATAATAATCCTAGAAAAATTACCTAAATTATCTCTTCAAATTATATTTTGCCTTATATTTCACTTCAAATAATGATCAAATAAGATATAGAGTTCAAAAATATCTTTCATAAGCATTTAACTATTCAAACTTTCTCTTCATTAAAACTAGCTCAAACAATTGGATATAAGTGCATAAAAATATTAAAAGATCTTAAACATAGTAATAATCAATAAAAAGTCAAAATTCAGACTAAGCAAAAATTTATCATTTTTTCAAGAGTTATTAAATAAAAATCAAAATTTTATCATTGGCTAAAAATTAAAATCTAATTAATTCATTGCTCAAGTGACACATCCTAAAAATAAATAAAAAACTACCCCATTTTCGTAGGAAACACGGTTACACTTAGCATGTGCAACAAGCCTTTGAACCCCAAGGTTACCCCAAGTGGACGAGTTTTGTCTCGTGAGGGTTTGCAGTGAATTTACCCACAAAATTCAAAAATTCAAAATTTTTAAATTTTTTTTTTTTAAAATATGACCTAAAAATAACAAAAATTCCAAATCCCTTCCCCCACACTTAAAATTTACATTGTCCCCAATGTAAAATAAAATGCAAAGAAAAAGAGACAAATAACTATAAAAAGAAAAAGGAAAAGAAATGCAAATCTGAGTTCTTGGGTTGCCTCCCAAGCAGCGCCTTTGTTTATTGTCATTGGCTCGACAGCATGCTTAAACACTACGTTACTCCTTCTTCTTGAATTTTGACCATTTCATCCATCTTTACTCCATTTATCATGGTCTTATTAAAACGCCCTTGCAGTGGATATGAAGGTTCTACTCCCTCTTCAATGAACATATATTCGAGATGATTAGGGAGAGGCTTCAAATCTGGAATGTAATCCTGCAAAACAAAAGGTAAAGATTTCTTGTTAGGAACTGATAAGTCAAAATATGGATCATTACCTGTGTTCGAAGAGTCATTCACAGCCGCAACAGTTTTCTTTAAATCAGCAGTCAAGACTAACTCCTCTTTCTCTTTCCCAAGACTCGGACTAAATGTCGTTTTCAATTCACCCTTTCCATCAGTTGTAGAAACTTTTGCTGCTAAAGAATCAATCACAGTAACAGAGTAAACAAGATTATGACATTTCATGGCATCAAAAATATTAAATTTAACAATTTCGCCATCAAACTCCATTGTCAGTGTACCACTATGAACATCGATCTCAGTTTTGGAAGTCTTTAAGAAAGGTCTTCGTAACAAAATAGGAGCATTTTGATCTCCATTTTCCATGTCAAGCACATAAAAATCAGCAGGAAAAATCAAATTATCTACTTGCACAAGAACATCCTCTACTATACCCTTAGGCTGAGTGTTAGACCCATCAGCCAACTGAATCACAGTACCAGTTCTATTTAAAGGTTCAAGTTGCAAAGAAGCATATATAGAATATGGCATGACATTAATAGATGCTCCTAGATCTAACATAGCCTTTTCAAATCTCGTGTTTCCTATCTTACAAGGGATAGTAAACATTCCTGGATCTTGGCATTTTGTAGGGAGTTTTCTTTGAATTACGGCAGACACATTCTTTCCTACTTGTACCTTTTCATATCTTTTAAGTGCTTGTTTTCTCTTGTGTGTACACAATTCTTTCAGAAATCTAGCAAAACGAGGTACTTGTTTAATAGCATCTAATAATGGAATTTTGACCTCGCATTGATGAAAAGTTTCATATAAGTCTGAGTCTTTCTCGTATGTCCTTTTTTCTGTTAAAGCATGAGGGAAAGGGGGTACCGGTTTATACTCAGAGAGAGGTGAAAATTTATGCTTAGGAGTACCATTGTTGACTAGAACATTGTTGTCCTCTTGACTGTTGTCTACCTCCTTGTTATCCACTTCAACTTTGCTTTGGTCTTTTGATGCAGACGCTGGCTTTGCTGGAGTTTTGATCTCTTTATCGCTTCTCAACGTGATTGCACTAACATTTGCTTTTGGATTCACCACCGTTTGAGAGGGTAATTTTCCAGAACCTTGCGCCTCTAATCGACTAATTGCAATTGCCATTTGTCCCATTTGTGTTTCCAAATTCTGCATATTCGCCTTCGTTTCATGTCGAAACTGCAAATTTTCCTGTTGAAACTGTACAGTGTTAGTACTAATTTGTTTAACCAAATCCTCTAAAGACAAATTAGAATTAGATGATTGGCCCTGTTGTTTGTTGGGATATGGCTGCTTGTATTGTTAGTAGCTTGCAAAGTGTGAATTTGTGGGTTGATTTCCTTGTGGATGTCCATAGCTGAAATTAGGATGATCTCTCCAACCTGAGTTGTATGTGTTTGAGTAGGGATCATATCTTCTTTGTGGTTGACCTAGAAAACCACCTGCTGCATGCACTTGTTCGTGGGACTCCTCTTGAAGAGTGGGACACATATCTGTTGGATGTCCTACTACCGCACAAATTCCGCACGCTTTTACTTGTTGCGTATTACCTACAGCCATTTGACGAACAACGGAGGTTAGACTATCAATTCGTTGCTCAAGTGAAGAAATATTTACCTCATTAACATTCTTGGATGAAAAATCAAGCCTAGTGCCAAATTGTTGGGAGTTAGCAGCCATGTTTGCAATTAAGTTCCTTGCAGCTTCGGGCGTTTTGTCCACCAAAGCTCCTCCACTGGCAGCATCAATCATGCTCCTATCAGTAGACATGAGTCCTTCATAGAAGTATTGGATGAGGAGCTGCTCACTGATTTGATGGTGGGGGCAGCTTGCACATAGTTTCTTGAAACGTTCCCAATATTCGTACAAGGATTCTCCATGGTTCCGCCTCACACCACAAATGTCTTTTCTTATATTGGCTGCCCTTGAAGCTAGAAAATATTTCTCCAAGAATAGTCTTTTCATCTCTTCCCATGTGGTGATACTTCCGGAGGGTAGGTAGTAGAGCCAATCCTTAGCCAAATCCTTCAAGGAAAATGGAAAAGCTCTTAAATTGATTTGCTCTTCAGTCACTCCAGAAGGTTTCAGACTTGTGCACACCATATGGAACTCCTTTAAATATTTGTGAGGATCTTCACCTGCAAGGCCATGAAAATTTGGCAATAGATGGATTAAACCTGATTTTAATTCAAAGGAAGTGTTAGCATCTACATTTGGAAAAATTATGCTTAAAGGTTGTTGATTCAAATCAGGGGCCGCAAGTTCTTTCAAAGTTCGATTCCTAGCCATGATTTCCATCTTCAACCTGCACAACTCAAATAAAATATAAAAACTAGAGAAAAGAAAAAAAAATAAAAATAAAAATAAAACAATATTTACTAAATTAAATAAATATGTACAAAAGCACAAAACTAAATTAAAATCATTCCCCGGCAACGGCGCCAAAATTTGGTGTGATGTCGCAAGCACCCAAAAATAAAATCTTACTTTGGAAAAATAAATATGTAGTAGTGCAAGTAAGAGTCGATCCCACAGAGAATGATTATTTAATTTTATGTTTTGTAAATAAGAATTGGGGGGTTTTGTAATTAAAGAAATAATTTAAAATAAACTAATTAAAATAATTATGCAAGAAATAAATATAAATAAAAAGCCTTGGTTTAAGTTAACATCCACCATCAAGAATTTACAACTGATCACTGATGCAAAAATAAATTAATTAATATTTTGAAGATTCACCGTAGAAAGAACTACTCGCAGGTGGAATAATTTTTCTCCTCTCTCCTTAATTTTAGATAAGTAGAGCCACGTGGTCTAAATACCCTTACTATTAAACAACCCCCGGCACGTGCTAAAGATTTAATTTAATAGCAGCATAAAGAATTAGAGAGATCGTTGAACTAAACGACACAAGCCACGTGTTTGCATTTAATTTAGATGAATATTCTTCCTAAGATAAAATAATCTTTTGATCTGCAAAATAATTATTAAACTTAGTTGCTTCACAAATAGCAGTAGATTAATATGAATAATAAACTAGTAGGCCTCCTAGCAATTAAACAAATCAATCATGAAATTAAGCATAGAAGAATATTCAATAATCAAAATATAAATTGAACAATTAAAATAAATTAGATCTCACAGTGTATAAATCTTGATGGCTTCAATCACTTAAACCAAGAAAAAGAATTTAGCTACTCATAATAATAGAGAACACTAAATAATAGAAGAGAGAATTTTATTATAAGAAAAGTTGTGTCTTACAATGTGTGTCAAGCCCTCTATTTATAGGCTCCAAAAACCTCCTAACTTGTCCAAACCCTAATAGGATTTACAATTAAAAATAAAAGAAAAGTAAAATAATTATTATCCTAACCCTAGTTGGAATTAAAATCCAATTTGGACTCAAAAAGTAGCAAAAATCCGAATAATTCCGTTTTCCCAGCATTTCTGTGCAGCCAAACATGCCTTAGTCGCCAACTTTGACCGGTCAACGCTCGCTTACCGCTCCGCTGACGTCACCATCTTCCTCCGCGCATTGCGCGGAGGCTTCCGTCCATTAGCCGAAACGACGTCGTCCCCATTCGTGCCTGTTTCGGTCTGCGCACGCATGGCGCGGTCGCTATAAATTCCTACCGAACGGCGTCGTTTTTGTGTTGCTGAAACAGTTCAAGCGCGCAATGCGCGGCCTCTACTTTCCGGATTTTACGGTTTTGCCCCTCCGCGTTTCAGCTTATTACAATTTTGCCCTTCCACCTTTAATTTCCTACAAAACAAAATATAAACTAATTAAAAATAAATAAAAATAATATAAAAATACTAAAAATCCTAAAAACACATAATAATAAATAAAACTCCTAAAATACTAAAAATAAATAAAAACACATAAATAAAAAGAAATATAAAAATACTATAAAATTACCTAAATTAACATAAATTAACTAAAACCCTATAAAACCTATTAAAACCAAAATAAACTAAATAATTAAACATTTAAGCACACAATAAATATAAAAACTAAGTATTAGGGAATAAAAATAGCATATAATTTAACCCTATCACTTTTTTTGGATTTTTCAGCAATTCAACCTTTTGTTCATTTAGCACTGCATTTTGATTGAATATTCAAGTTCTTTTATAAAGAGCCTTGAGAATTATCTTTTAAAATGTAGTCGTTTGCTCATTTAATGCTCCAATATGAGAAGATCTCTAATACTGATATTTAGGAGCTATGTCAGCCTTCTTTTAGCTAGAATGTCACAATAGTCTACTGCAGAACCAACCACGCAGGTGTTGTCACATCACTAAACTAGCTGTTAGACACACCTCGATCTGATCTTCATTTTGAACTTGGGGATGATCAGTAAACATCTTGGAAACTTCACCCTTCAGATCATCTTGCTATTAGTCCATTGTCAAAGCTAGTTACACTCTACGATTTGTGAGCTCTATGTTCTGCTCTTCAATTTTCAACTCTTCAATTATTCAGCTCTACGATCTTTTCAGCTCTACGATCCTTTAGCTATACGATTTGCTATGTTAACTCCGTAAATATGTCTTGCCTTACATTTTCTGAGTAATTCTGTGATCTGAATGTGAACAACTCTACGATCGATTGCACAGCTTTGTGATCATTTATCTTCATATGATTTATACATTCAATTCATTTCATATATTAGCCTAACAAGTTTGATCTTCTATTCTAAGTCCTTGTACATCAATTTCAATTTTAAGGATTGTAAAAATACTAATAGTTACAAGTATACATTAATTCTAATACGCTTAAATCATCATCAAATCAAATGCTCAAATATGCATTTGTACTAACAATCTCCCCCTATTTGATGCTGACAAAACTAGTAGTTTCAAGCACAGTGGAAGCGTTTGCTAGGCATGATTAATTTACACGTATAGATTTATTCCCCCCCCCCCCCCCCTTCTACTTCTTAAAGGATTTCTTTGTTCAGCTTTTTTCCTCCTTTTATAGTTTTCTATTGCTTCAGCATTTCTTCTTTGAAGTTTTTCCACTGATAATCTTGAACTAAGATCAAGCATGTTAATTTTTTCTTCTTTTTTTTCCTTCAATTTGAACCATAGTTAATAATCTGTTCAAGAGCATTGGGTCGTTTTGGGGTCGTATGCCTGTCAGAGTTACTCCACTTGATGATGCCCTTCTTAAAGAAGATTATGCTTGCCCTAAAGGAATTGCATTAAGAAGTTGAGGATATTTTAGTGGAAGAGGAGGTTGACTTTTCTCCCCCTTTTTGTCATCTTCTCTATTGATGTATATTGTATTGATGTCCTTAAAGATTTTGTGAATAACTTCAATTATTTCTTGCATCTGTTATTTTTGGGAGCCAATGTCATCTCTGGTTCATTGGTGTCTGATATTGAATTGTATCCATTTTGAATGAAAAATAGCCATAGTAGTCTCAACTTTGTCCATAGAAGATTGTATTAACCCTTTGAATGTCTTGAGTGACTCATTCATAGTGTGGACTTTGTTGGAGATTAACTGAACGTTCTTGTCACTTGTGTTTTGAATGGAAAGTGCAGTTGCCGTGTGGTTTGGAATTTGGTTGAAGAAGATTTCATCTCGCTTCTTTAGATTTTCATTGATGGATGCACCCACCTTTTGCATGTCTTCTTTAAAATCTTTAATTAAACATCTCACCCAACACTTTTGCTACTGCCTTTATAATAATGTCTAGATTTTCTTGAATTCCATTAGCAATGGTCTATATTTCTCCTTCACATTCATTAGCAAACATTGCTAACATACTGCCACTTTGAATCTTGAAAGGGACCATAGACACTCTTTCCAAAAATTTATCCACAGTGGCTTCAATTCTTACCTTATTACTTTGGTCTTCCGAATAGGTGACTGTTGCTAGGTCAAGGTTTTGAGTATGAGAGGAAAAAGGTATTTTTGTATGAGGTATGTTTAGTTGTCCTGTGCATTATAAGTTGGTAATTTTGTCATCGATCGTAGGGTTTTGGGACGTAATAATCGTAATCAGAGGTTCTGGACTCGATAATTTCTCTACGATCGTGGTATTGGACTTTATGATCGTGGTATTGGACTCTACGACTGCTTAATTTTAAGGAGAAGGTTGAATGATAGTGAATAAAAAATTTGGGATGAAGGTGAGCTTATGGTAGATTTCTGAGAAAGATTCACTACCCAAAATTATTTTAGTGGAAAAATTGAGAACCATTGGGAAGTTTTGAGGCAAAAGACTGATATTTAGGAATCTAGTGAATCTGATACCATCAGTACTTTCACCAAAGGCATAATAGAAAGAAAATAGAACATTATGTGTCTATTGCTGATAAAAATGGTAATTCTTCTGTTTATATGTTTTGCAGTGCAATCAAATAATCTTTCACCAAGAAATTATGTCCCAATTTGCTCTATCCTTGCTTGTTTCTCCCCTTAGCATGAGCATTTGTTATACTAGGTAGCTTCCCCTTAACTTGAGCATTCTCTACTTTAGTGGCATCTTCTTGCGATTCTTACTCAAGGATCGTTTCTTTAATAATAATTGTCTCAGGCTCAAAAGCCTTCCTGGCCATCACATCAATTATTGTTGTGTCTTATTTTACTATTGGAACCACCCTAGTCATCCTTGACTTTTTGATCTTCCATCACTTTTCCTTTAATAGTTGAGTCAAAAAATGAACATCATCCCTCGTCACAAAGCCACTCAACTTGTCTAGTGTTTTAATGGAAACACCTTTTGTGGTTTCTGTCTTCTTCTTCTATGGTGGCTTCTTAGTAGAGGCCAGCCCCTTATGCAACTGTAGTGTTACAAAGTCTTTAGAAGCTTTTTCCTCTGTAGTTGCAGCCTTCCTCTTTTCCTTTGCCACAATGATCTTCTTATTTACATTTAATACTTCACCATCTTGGTCTCCAAGTTGCTTCTTCTGCCTCTTTTTCAGAAGAATGCTGATGAATCTTCTATAAGGCATTTTGAGAAGTGGATCCACTTCATAAATTTATGTAACTCTGAAGTACTATCACATACATCAGTTTTAAAATAAAAAAATGTCAATATCAAAAGAGTCAAAGTTAAATACCTCACTGATATCAATTTCTTGATGATCAGTGACATTGCTTGTAGGCACTTCAATGCCCATTAGGCAGAGATTGGCTACTTCTAGACCCTCATCATCAATGAAGTCAAAATCTGAGGTACTTGTACTCTAGCTCTAAGAACCTTCAGCAATTAAGCCTTTATCTCTCTCTTGGTATTTCTTATAAACTTTCATGTCTTCTGTGGCATACTCTTTCTTCTTATATTTCTTTAACTCATCTCGCAAAGGCTTGGTGTAATCAGTTATGTAGTGGTCTAACTTCTTACATTTATAACAGAGATCCTTAAAGGAATCTATCTTCTGTTGGTTGGCACTTCTTCTATATATATTACCACTGTCTCTTCTTATAAACTTTCTCAATCTTTTAACTAGCAGGGCCATATCTTCATCATCATCAAGATCACTATCATCCTCCACATGAGCTTTGGAGTAGACCTCTAAAGCTGTAAGGGCTACGCCCGTATCTTTCTTTTTGGCCTCTGTAATCATAAATTATGGCCTCTAATTCATTTCCAACTAATATGTATACAAGTAACCATAGAGCTTTTGAATAGTCATCCCGCGGAGGTTCTTAGATTATTCGATGACAGTGATTTTGGCACCCCACTTGCTAAGTAAATCCCTCATGAACTTGATGTTAACGTCCTGGTTGGGATAAACTTTGCCAAAGGATCTCAAGGAGTTGAGCGGCATGTTGAACCTCCTCTCATAGGTATAATTTATGTCTTCTTCAGCAGTGTGAGTAAATATGTCATATTGCTAAGTGAGGAGGGACTACTTGTTATCTTTAACCTCCTTTGTGCCTTCATGCATCACTAGAAAGGCCTCCTATACTTCCTTAGTTGTATTGTAGTTGACCACATTCTTAAAGAGCTCATCTTCAAGTGCCATGAATAGAATTTTCTTGGCCCTCTTGTCAGGATCAACTAACTTTTTCTCATTATTAGTCCATTCAATCTTGTGTTTGACAACAACTTTGTTTGGATCATCAGGTGTTGGCGCTAACTTGGTAGGCACATAAAGCCCATTCAGCACTGTGTAAAATAGTTCATCGTCTATAACATCTATATATGTTTGTATACAAACTTTTCAATTAGCAAATTTGTCTTTATTGTACAAAGGTGATTTAATTTCACCACTAATCTTAGAACCAATTTTGGTATGTGCCATAAATCAACTCAAGCTGTTAAGCTAGTTCAAACAAGAACATGCTCTGATACCACTTGTTTGGTCCAAAAGTATAAAATAGATCTAGAAGAGAGTTTAAATATTATTTTAAATTTTCTTTTTAAAGTAAATTATCAATTAATTAAACAAGTTATTTAGTTGATTTAGCATAGAAGAATATAATTTGAAAACCCCTTCACAGATTAAAGAAAAAACCTTGATTCTGAATTTAGTGAAAACGTGGAGTAAACCAAAAAAATGTATATAGCTAAAAAGTAAGTGTATAAATATTAAAGTAGAATGTAATGGCTATAGAAATTTTAAGTGAAAGTAGTATGCCCTCAAGCCAATCATATTTGATATGATAAAATATTTATATTATAATCTTTTTCATTTATTAATAAAAGAGTTTATTTATTTAAATGCATTTATTTATCCATGTTTAATTGTTATAATTAATTATTTGGATAAACCCGTAGTTTTGGAGCAATACTTTTAGAATCATGATGAGTTCATACTAATGAGATCTAAAATCTAGATAGATCAAAAACTAGAATGTTCCTAATAATAGGATCAATAATGTGGAGTTAGTGAATCAAGATAGATTAACACATACTATTCTTGCTATTTTGAAGATGATGATTATTCTTATAATCATTTACGTGGAGACACTTAAGCAAGTATGTATGTTCTTATTGAAGAACAAGTTCACTGAACATGACTCTCTTAAAGGAATACTTAATGGAGTTTTACATACCTGTCAATAGGAGTCCTTATAGTGATAGTAGTACAAGTGATTTTTAGGTTTAAGATCATCATAGTACCTTGTGTATTCTGAGTTATACTTTATCATATTTCTTAAGACTCTTTAGGTATATAAAAGGGTATGTTGGGGTGTAATAAATTGTACATGGAGGTAGGTGAATGATCAACAAACGATCTACTGTAATGCCCACAAAATCCCCGAACTTGTTATAGCGGACTTTGTGCGTTAGTTCCATACATTCTACCAATAACTTAACCAATGATCCCATAATCATATTGGTTGTACTAATCTATTACTGATAATTCTTTACTTCCATCACTGGATAGTAACTTAGTCTCGATCTCATCCTTTCTACAAGTATCAACTTGTAGTTCATCCGTATACACCGATAAATTTTTAACCTTAAGATTTAGACATTCTATACTTCAATATATCCAAGTTTCATAGCATTAACAATTGAATTTTTCTTGGAACAGAAAAATCTTATGATAAATATTTGCATCTTTATCCGTGACAATATTCCTTTTCTTACAGAACTCTCCATATTATTCAATACATTCACATAGATACATATCTTTATAGAGATATCTCTTTATATAGATATTTTTTATTTATCTGAAATTTACAATATTAATAACACACTTGTACTTGGAACAGAGGAGCCTTATGATTTTCTTCATCAGTGATAGATCTCTGTTCTTACAGTACTCACAATGTTATTTAATATCCTCATTCACATATACAATTCTTTATCAACATTGTTTTAATGTTTAACAATTCTAAGTTATATCAAATTTAAAGACATAACACTCTTTGATGATAATATGAAAATATCATTGAATAATATTTGGTTACATGTTTACTTGTTCATATTACAAAAGTCGTAATGACTAATTAAAATACAAATAAATAATATAGTCTACGCATTCTTCTTTACTTCAATGATCTTCTTGTCATTCTTCTTAACAGCGAATAATGGTTTACCCGTAAGAATGAGCACTACGACTCAACAAGTCTAACAAATAACACATACACAGTTTTTGTTTTCATATAATATTTAACATGTTTTGACTTATCATATATCTCTGTTATTAAACGCAACATTAATAATTATTTTAAACTTCAATAAATAATTCATATATAGTCAAATGTACTTCAAAACTCACATAACATTTCACTTATCAACATGTCATAAAAAATATTTCACATTTACACATAATGATCTTCACATAAATACTTGAACAAGAATTAGATCTTGCATAAATAACACATAAGAGTTAGAAAACTTGCCTCGGTGCATATTCATGTCTAAACACTAAGATTAAACTTGTTTGAAAAAACCTACACAATTTTAGGTGCATTCGCGAATTAGTTTAGCGCATAATACTCCTTCATAAGTCTTATAATAACTTATTTTTTTTAACTATTTGCAAAGGTGTTATGAATTGAAAAATTCTCCTAATCAAAAACTCTTTTTTAAGATCAAAAATCCGAATGGGCAAATTATAAGGCAGCTCGACCCAACCGCATTAAAATAACCATAACTTAATCATTAAAAAGTATTTTGGGCTAACTCTTGAGTCTATTCTCATCATAATTTCCCAATCTACAACTTTATTTTAGATTGCTAAACCAAATTCCAATCATAAGGGGTCATAAAAAGGCTCACAAGGATAGTATACAAACTAGGTTCATCTTTCTTTGATTTGATTGGTAAAACATGATACCTCAAGCATTAATTTGCCAAGATAACTTGTTTTATCACTCAATAACACTTAATAACATAAAAATAACAAAATCTTAAACCTACTTATGTACGATTTCCTGACTTTTACTTAAGAATACGAAGAACAATATTTGAATATCGTAACAACTAGGGTTTTGATGTTTTCTTCTCTATACATGTTTTGAGTTGAACATGATAACCACTAAGGATGATCATAATTTAACTCTAGACATAACATAATTTATGCATTATAACTACTAGTAATTTTCTCTATTTGACTATAACTATGAATGAAAATTGAAAATAATAACACTAAAGATTATACCTCTTGTAGTGCTTTCTTTATAAGAACTTCTTGCTAGACTTTTTACTATAACTCTCTCTATAATTCTATGTGGTATAACTTAAGCTTGTGTTATTAATTAACAAACCTTAAATAATTGGTATTATGAGGTTGGATCAAAGATTTAAATTAATTAAATGATTAACTTAATTATGAGGATAGGGAGAAAAATCTAATAAATAGGTTAAAGTTATTTGAAAATGAGAATTTAAGCTAAATAATTTAAATTAGCCGAACTAAGTGAGAAAGAATGATTATAATTAATTTAATTAAAAAAAAGTTAATTAAAGCTTAAGTTATAAAATAACCAAGTTAATAGATAAGCCTTATTTGGCATTATGAGAGACTAATGAAACTTTATGGGAATTAAGTCTCATGGAAATGGGAATAAAATAATTAAATAATATATTAGTCCAAATATTATGGAAAATGTTGCACAAGTGTGAAAATATTAATTTTCAAAATTTAATATGACTACAGTTACTATTTAGTCATGTTTGGGTTAATCGTAGAAAATTATGATGTGTAGTACATGGGCATACGTATAATTAGATGTATTGAAAGGACAACATAATAACCATGAATTTTAAGTTACATTATAATTATAATTATTAAATAATATCAATGAAGAAAAATTTTCTATGAATTAATTAAACACTTATGTGATTGAATGAATATATTAATGTTGTAGACACCCAAATTTTGCACTTCTCTACTAACCCTGGCAGGAGGGCAAAATCGTCATTTGACCCGACATGCGGAAAGGAAGGTGGACCCCAACACAAAGCCACCCCAGCGATTTACGGTCAAAGCCGCCACAACGGACAACGAGCATCCGGTCACTTGAGGCAAGGCGAACAGTTGATTCAGAAAAACCTGAGCTGACCATAAAAGACGACTAATGGCCACTCCGCTTACGATGTTCGGGGGTCTCGCTCACCGGGAAGCCAAGCATAATTATCAAATTCTATATCAAGTCGCAGCCCTCCGAACTAGCCTTCCAGAATAATATGTCACGTTTTCCAGGGATTTCCGGATTGCAAAAATACAGCCTTCCAAAATAATACCGCAGAAATTGGCAAATTAAGACCGCATGGCACGAAAATCGAGAAAAACAAGTCGGACAGCCGCGGATGCACCTGCGGCCACCGACAAAAATGACTTTTGCGCGGCTCGAGGGCGGCACACGGCAGCCGAGGATTCGGCGCGGACGGCCACAGCAGGCAGTCGCAGATGCCCCTGCGGCCAGCCGCAGATGCATCTACGGCTGCCTACTGAACCCTATAGATCGGCCATTTCCACCCGAGAGGGAAGGAGAGAAGAAAAAAGGAAGAAGATAGAGTTTTAGAGAGAGAAAGCTCGCGGGAGGAGAGAGAATAGGCTTGTTGTTGGTTAGAATTGAGTGAAAAATTCATTCTTTCTTGCTAATTAGTCGAGTGTTATTGTGGTGTTGTCCGATTTGTGAAATAAAAGGCTTTAATCGGCATTTTGCAAGGTGAAAAGAGTGTTTCTTTTGATATTTTCTTGGTTATATTAATGTGATAATCTTGTGTTTTGGGTTTGTTTAACATAGTATGTTGTTGTATTGACGATGATCCGTGGGTTAGGGGTCGTTAGCGAGGGTTCCATTGGAACATAACTTTCTCCTAATGCCCCAATGACATCCGTACGGGGATATATCGTTCATTGGAGTTCATAGATAGTTGTAGTGTTGGTATTGAGATTTGTGATTCATATAGCACCATAGTTTGTTTAGCATTGTTAGATTTTGCCGTTGTATTGGTTAGGTAGCGATTCGGGTGAATGTGAGCCTAGGGAGGAGATCCTCGTGGTCAAATCCCGATGATAGATATTTTGGGTGTATGTAATCATTAGATAGGATGCATGGTTGTATATATGTAATATCGGGCCTTAAAGCGATACCAAGTCATGGTCGGGTTAAGGCCCCGTAATAATAAAGATATGTGATTGTGGGTGTTTGGGGTTGTCTAGATGGCTCACATGCCCATGGATAGCCCCGACACGTTTTGAATGCTCATTTTAATTTACGACACAAAAAACGATTTTTCAAAAATAAGGCAAACGATGAAGATTTTCTAAAAAGAATCAAATTAGGATATTAGATACACGAGGTTTAAAAAGTAAAGAGTTTTGGCGAACTTTGATCCTTGTTTGACGAAAAGGCTATACTTGGTTTTGAAATGTCATGAAAGATATTTTCGGAAAAAATAAATAAACGTTTTCATTAAACTTTGTGCATAGGGTTAAAGAGTTCTAGAAGTTGCCTTCATTTTATTTATATTTACTGTTAGAAGGCAATGTATAGTCTCGATTCCTATTTGACAAAAGTTTAAAAATTATTGCTTTCTGAAAATGACATCTAAAAAAGAACCCTCATCGTTTTCGAAATTAAAATCAATCTTTCTTATAAAAGCGAAGCCTTGTCATTTGGGTCAAAAGACGTCTAAAACACTTTCTCGATAAAACACCTTTGCCATATAAAAAAAATCAAAGCAACTCTTATGCGAAAATTCACCACAAATATTCATTTAGGCACACACACACACACGCACACACACATTTTAGGATTTAAAAGGATAGGAAAACATCAAGATTGCGGTAACCGTGTTTCACGGAAGTCGGGGGGTGCCTAACACCTTCCCCTCGCTTAAGCAAGCCCCCGAACTCTATGAATCTTGGTTTGCGGACCAATTGACTCGGAGTCACATATGAGCCAGCGATTACGAAAACAAAATTCGGATGAGTTGGTACATCCATTTCAAATATACCAACTGGCGGCTCTGGTCAATTGACTCATAAAGAAATCGATCTTTCAAAACTCGTCGACTTTAAGCCGACCCTTTTCAAAATCACATTTAATTCAAAAGGCTAAAATTGGAAAGGGCTTTTAATATTAAAAAACGAAACGACGAAAATCCCGGCGTCGACAAATGTATATATTTATTTGTCATTTATTAAAGTGAAACAAGGTTAGAGAATTAATTAATTAATTAATTAAATAAAGAAGGGTTCAAGTAATGAAATTAAGGTAAACTAATTTAACATAGTAGCCCAATTAACTTTAATAATGCAGGTCTAGTTGGATTATGTGTTAAACCAAATAAATTTATTAATTAAAGTCCAAGGGAATTAATGTGGCAGCCAAACAATTAATTTATGGGTAGTCCATGTAATGAGTCCATGTTGTTTTAGATGATAGCCCAATGTTGCTGACTTATGTAAATAAATTAGTAGCCCAACTGGTTGGGTAATTGAGCCCAAGTAGAATTAATTTTAGAACCCAAAGTGGAGCTCAAATGTATGGTCAATGTTAGTCACTGTATATATATATATTAAAATTAAAAAAAAATTGAGGGATTTTGGGGCACATTGGTCAACCAAATGAGGGCCCACGCGAGGGTGCTTTGTTGGTTTTGGTTGAGTGTTTTACACACTTGTGGTTGCTTGCAAAATTTTGAAGAGGACAGTTGGTGAACTACTAGTTTAATTTTAGTTAATTTATGTTAATTTAGGTAATTTTATAGTATTTTTATATTTCTTTTTATTTATGTGTTTTTATTTATTTTTAGTATTTTTATTTATTTTATATTTTATTTTGTAGGAAAAATAACCTTGGGGGCAATTTTGTAAATTCTCGAAAAGGCTTATGGCATTTTGTTAAATAATCAGAAGAATGACAATTTCGTAATTAAGCAGCACAGTGGCATAATGGTAATTAACCGGAACATGAACATCTGCGCATGCGCACGAATAAACCAACGGAGCACCGTCTGCGCAATGCGCGGATAAGGAGAATCAGCAGCATTGGCGAACGATGTCGTTTGATGGATGTGGCTGAAGAAAGCTTCAACGCAATACGCGGCTTAGGCGGATGCGCAATGCTGACGTTAGCAAGCGCGTTATTGGCGTTGACCGGTCAATGGCATGTTTGGCGACACGATTTTGCTGCAAAAACGGGATTATTGCATTAATTTGATTCCAAATTGAATTTTAATTCCAATTAGGGTTAGGATTAGGATAATAGTTATTTTATTTTCCTTTTATTTTTAATTGTAAATCCTATTAGGGTTTGGACAAGTTAGAGGCCTATAAATAGAGAGTCAATCTCTCATTATTAATTGTAAATTTTTGGGAGATCTTTCTTCTAGTTTCTTGGAAAGAGCTTTTCAACCAGTGGAGATTATTTTGAAGCATGTCAGGCTAAGTTTTTATTTCCAATTCTAAAGGGATGTTGAACCTTATTTTTAATTGATGTTTTAATTGAGTTTTATAATCTATTCCTTCATGCATGAGATTTATTCTTGATAATCTGTTTTAATTGTTTTATGATATTTGTTTGATTAATTTGATAAGGGCCTGTTAAGTTAATTAATAATTTATCATATGCTAGATTAAGATTTGATATTAAGCAAACGATATTTTATCTGATCATAAGTAACAATTAATAATATTTGATTGTGGACAAACTTTTGAATATTATTATGATTATCAAGATGGCAAGTTAAATAATCTGCGATGTTATGATTGTTGCTTGGAATAATCTAATTCTCTAATTTTTAATGCAACTGTTATATTAAATCTAGACTGATAGTTCTAGGTTGTATGATAGTTAGGGTCTTTTATGAGTGATTGCTGCATTAGGTTTATAATTTAAGGAAGATTTCGGGTAGCTTGACGATTGTCGATTATCTATGATTATTAATCTCAATTGAAGGAAAAGATAATAATAACTTGATTAATTTGTTGATTAAAAGAAGGGGATACTGAACTAAGGAACTAAAGTTTTTAATTTATTAATTAATTTTATTAATTTACTTTTATTTATTTAGTTAATTATAATTAGTTCAAAACCCCCAAATCTAGTTTACATTGCATAAAAATAAATTAATCATTCTCTGTGGGATCGACTCTTGCTTACACTACTACATTAATATTTTTTAAAAGTAAGATTTTATTTTTGAGTGCCTGCGACAGCATCCCAATCAACCACCCTAGTCATTTCAATGGTCAATCAAAGTGTCAATCTATCAAATAGTAAACTTAATTAAAAGCTTAATTGACTAGATGTTAGTTAATTAAAGTTACTAATGAAGTAATCCTAGACTTCTATAAATAAGACATTCACCACGCGTTGCAAGGTTTGTTAGTCATTTGCAAGAATTTCAAGTACAGAATAGAGAGAAAAAGCTCTAGAGCTTTGAAAGCAAAGCTAGAGTGCCTTGTGAGTTTTTGAGCTAGATCAATAAGAAATTTGCTAGAAAGGTTTAAGGTGGAGTTGTCAAACTTTATTTCTTACTTTGGAATGAGAAGAAGAAGAGCATCCGAGATTAAAAAGGTTGAAAAGTGTTTTTTACTTAAACACTTTCATTTTTATAGTTAATATTTATAGTACATGTCTTTGCCATGGTTGGTTGTTGGAAAAATTTATGTGTTGTGAAAACCACACAAGTTTCGAAGGTATAAGGATGGAAGTTGACGAAGTTATACGTGATCTATGGGTGTATATGTGTGAATATGCATGTTATGTAATTTTGACGGTCAGAAATGTATTTTGAATGGTTCAAAACCTATATTGATGATCTATAATAGTGGGCCTATGATATATATATATATATATATATATATATATATATATATATATATATATATATATATATATATATATATATATATATACTATCCAACTAGGGTTTTACTGGTAAACCTACATATGCACTTTTCTTATTTTTTTTCTCACATACACAACATGTTAATACACATATGTTGTGTATGTGAAAAAAAAAATTAGAAAAGTGCATATGTAGGTTTACCAGTAAAACCCTAGTTGGATAGTGTGTATATATATATATATATATATATATATATATATCGTTAAATATGTTTAAAATGTGTATTAACATGTGTATTAACATGTTGTGTATGTGAAAAAAAAAGAGAAAGAAAAGTGCATATGTAGGTTTACCAGTAAAACCCTAGTTGGATAGTTGGATTGATGAATTGTGATTTAAGTTGTACAAGTTGTTTATGGGATTTTTATGATCTGTATGCTAAATCTATGAGTTTTACAGACAACACAATTTAAATCATTGAAAAAAATGTTAAAATGAATGAGTTATGGGTTTTGCACAAAAACATGTCCATTTTCAAAACCCTAGCGATCGATCCTAAATTTTTTGTTAAAAACGATTTCGAAAAAGGTGATCAATTCATGAAATATTGAAGAACATTAAGTTACGAAACTAACAAATTAAATTTGGTGTCATTTGGATGTGTATATTTTATTTTATGCAAGTTTGAATCAAAATAACAAACTTTGAAAAATTCTGGAGAAAAAAAAAGCCTAAAAAATGTTTCTGCAAGACTAGGGTCGAGGCTGTGACATCCCAAATTTTTGACAAGAATTTTAAATAAGAATCTTGGTTAATTAAGTAAAGATTAGAAGTTAATACCAAGTTTAAAAGGACATAAGGTATTAATAAGTGAATAAATATAATTTATTATTTAATCAATGTGTTAAGAATAACTTATGTGGTTGATTTGGTAAAGAGGGACTCTTGGTATAAATAAGGGTCTATAGAGTTTATAAAGATCAGTGATCAATTTAAAGTGTATTAGTGACGTGATAGATAATGAAATTATACTAAATATAAATTTCAATGGTTGAATAGTAATACAACGGATTAAAGGAGAAAGCTAGATTGTAATACCTATAATTAGGTAATTAAAAAGAAATTATTGTAAGACATTGTGTTGTGTCAGCATGTGGTAGATTGAATATATGAATATTTATATATTTGATCTAATAATGAAAGAAAAGTTAAAACTTAGAGAATAAAAGAAATGAGAAAAGAATATGTAAATTAAGCTTTAGTTATGAATATTAATAACTAGCTTAATGAATAGGCCTGGAGATGTTAGGTTACGAGAATGACAAAGTAATGTGAGGTAGCATGTGCAGAAAAGAAGGAACCGTTTAACCTAATTGGTATATTAAGGATTAACGAAATAATAAGGATTATGATTTTTGAATATTTGGAATTTATTAAGAAATTAATATTAATCGATGGAAATGAATTATGTATTTATACAACATATAAATACATAAGGTAATACTACCGAATATGAGCAGAAGGAATGTAGAATGCATGTATGATGCAAAATGTCATGTGTGTATAATGTAAATGAATGTAATGACTTAAAAGTCGTAAAATTGTAATATGAGTGAAAAAGAATAAAAGATAATGGATTTTGGTAATTCGGTCTGAGTTCGCTTTTCAAGAAAGCGATTTAAGTGAAAAAGTGAGCAATTTGACTATTTGAGATGTCGGGAATTGAAATTGATTGAATGTGGAACCGAAAAGGTTCGTGAGAAATTAAAAATGTAATTATAATTATGTAAAAGTTATTTAATCGATTTATGATTAAATGACTAATTAAGCTATAAAATGAGACTACGTGAATGTAGAATAGTGAAAAACCAATGACCTAGTCAGTCGAGTGAAAAAAAAATCAATTTAAATGAGCATGAAATGAATTAATGAGAGAAATGTATAAAAGTTCCTTTAAAAGAAAATTAGCATGAAAATTTAGCAACAATGGCTTTTGTCCAAATTGACTTCAACAATTTAGTTAATGACCTTTATGTACTAAAGGGCAAAATAACTATTGTGTCCCAAGAGGTGAAATGACAAAAATGCCCTTCATTAATTATGTGAAATGACCAAAATGCCCTTGGTTAGGATTAACTATAGTTAAGTTGACTTAACCCAACTTGGGTTAAGTCTCATATAATCTAAGTTGCAAAGCAAGAGTCTCCTTCATTTGTAAGTTGTTGAAAATAGAAAACCTAGGAGAGAGAAAGGATAAGCCATAGAAGCCATTTCAAAAAAATTGGGATTTAGCAACAACTGGTGTTCGTTGCTAAAGGTGCCAAATTTCGTTGCAAAAGGGATTTGGCAACGATTTTCTTATCGTTGTACCTTTCATTGTGCAATGAGCGTTGCTAATTGTTCCACAACGAACGTATTTTGGTCGTTGCCGAAAGTGATATATTTTACAACGAAAGTTGGCTTTCGTGCAAAAGGCTTGATCTTTAGCAATGAAATTTATTGTATAGCAACAATGATATACAATTACTAACAACCTCAATCTGCAATTAACATTTATTTAAATATCAGCATTAACATCAGGAGTGCTAGTTGATAAGTCAAAATTTACTAATCAAAGAGGCACCAAGGTGGTGGCAAATAGAGATACAAAAAAACAATAAAGATCGAAATATATCAACATGAGCAAATACTGCAGAATAACTAATGAGCAAAGAATTATGACATACTCTTATATGCTTCCTTGTACATATCATCCAAGCAAGAGCCAATTCTTTTCCTGTAGTATTCCCAATCTACAACTTTAGAGTTGCAAAGATTATTTACCAAAACAATGATCTAATACAACTAGTACAAACAACTTTAGAGTTGCAAAGATTAAAATTTAAACATGCTATGGAACAAACCAAAAAGGACAAATGAACCAAATAGAAACTGATAATGGCATAATGACATTAATCATAATGAAAAATTTGTGAGTCTGTTTAAATTATATAGGAATTTATTTTATTACGGATAATGATCTAAAAAATTCTAAAACAAGTTAGTCAAAAGGACTGTAAGAAGTAAGAATCAAAAAATATTTACTAGAATGAGATGATTTGAGACTGAAAAGCAAATTTACTCAGATTTAAAAAATGAATATCTGCAAGCATCATATGAGAACATAGGACTAATTGCAGGAACTAAACGGCATGCCTGTGTGATTTGAATCCAGAAGAAACAAAAATTAAGTCCAAGTATCCCTTAAGTAATTTGTTTGAAGAAACTCATTTTGATGGCAAACCAAAGACTTTTCTATTTCCTACAGTTCATTACATATGGGAAACAACAAACAAACTCTTAAACTAGAATAAATAAAAAGAAGAAAAAAGATTGGGAAAATCATGGATAACACAAAACTATATCAGAATGTATGTCATATTCATGAAATATAACACTAGAAAATCGATTAATATTCAAAATTGAACTAAAAGATAGAACATCACGTAAGCAAATCAGAATTCAAAAGTAACACAATCAATTCTTATGGTAGTAACATAAGTAGTTTAAACTCAAAAAACCAATCTTGCCTCATGATATTATGGTTTTCTATTTATAAGCAATTATGAATCTACGAATATCTATTTGTCTAGCTAAATAAATATTAGGAGAATATAATAGCAGAAGATACAAAATTTTAATTATCTTTGAGAAATTTCATATCTCAAATTTAGAATAAGGCTAAAACAAAGAGACTATATAAGAAGATAATGATGAGTGTACCTTTTTGTGAGCTCCTTCGGATGAGTACGATTGGCGAGCTGAAGTAGATTAAGAAAAAAAAAAGGCTTTGCTACTTTCCCTTGCATCTCTGTTTCCTTTTCTCTCCTTGAAATTATCCACCATCACGTTAGGCCTCTTGAGAAAATCCACAACAGTTGATGAATTATTCAAATATCAGACAAAATAAATTGTTCTGATTCTCTCTAGGTAATCCCAACCGTCGATTTTAGCACCTTTTTATAAGTCAATTAAGGAAGCGCGTAACAAAATCAAAGTCTTGACATGGAAAGAACAATGTAGTAAGATTATCAATGGATCTCTAATGATTTTAGATTAATAAGAATGAGGATAAAGAAATTGCATCGACTTTGTAATTCCTAGATATATTCCAATAGGTAATGAAAACTTTTAGATACTTTAATTAGAACAAAACCTAAAATTACAAAACATGCAAACTCAAAAAATTAAGACAAGTAGGGAGAGAAAACCGTAAAATAAACAAAAGATATAATTAATTCACAACTTGAACTGTAATTCTTAAAAGTAATTAGGCCCTCTTTAGATTGCAATGAAGATTGATTACCTGGTTGAAAATATCTGATTGAGATATTTGATTGAGGTTTGTCCTTCTCTTGAGCTTCAATGATTTTTTTTAGCCAAAGAGGAGGGGAATTGGTGTGAACAACGTACACACCCAGTTTTTACTTTTAGAGATGAAGTTTGAAATTTTTTTGGGGACAAGTGTTGATATCTTCAAGTGAATATAACATCTCACAAAAATCTATTATTATTCCCTCCAAGCTTTTCCCTATTCTTGCTAATTTTTAGAGACCAATTATTTATAACAATAGCATACATAAATTTATCACTTTCAAAAAGATCCTAACTAATGTTATACTGTGAATAAAATTCCTTTGTAAGTAATACTTTTCTCGTCCTCGATTTTGTGAAATATAAAATTAGTTTATGAAGAATATTTCTTCACTAATTACATTCTATCTTATTTTATAATTAAATTATTTTCCTTCACTCATCCTTCACTAAAAAAGGTTTTAAGTGAATTAATTAACTCCTTCACAAATTTTCCTTCATAATATCTCCATATTCTTGTAGTGATTCACATTCTTAGTTTCTGTCATATTTGTTTATTAATTTTATCATGCAATCATTTGATGGAACAAATTGATAAAATAAAATAAAAAAATAAAAATAAAAATATGATGTCGTTACACTTATAAAAAATAAGATGAGTTTTATCTTGTCTTTTGTCTTTTATTATCATGTTACTATTACAAGTTTGATAGCTCGTGCGAGGCACAAGTTGGTTTATATACCTTTTTTTTCATAAATATTGAATAATTTTTTTATTAATATATTTATTATTTTTCACAAACATAATACATATATAATGTTAATAATTTGGTTTAGCACATTTTACTACAATTGAAAGGAATTTAATTATATTTAATATTATGTGATTCAAAATTATAAATTAATTGTTAAGAATAAGCTTTTCATATTTCTATGTCCAAAATCTAAGAGAAATTAATTACATTTATTTAAGTAAAATTATATGTAACTTTTAATATTTCAAAAAGCAACTTTTGTTATTCTTCATTCATAACTCAAGTGAAATTAATTACAGTTATTATACCACATTAAACATAATCATACCATTCAAGTTAACTCATAAATTAAATGTATATATATGTATGTATTATTGTACATAAATTATATTTACACCTATACATATGTATATGTTAAATTTTATATGTATATTCTTTTAAAATATTTAATTAGTTAACTATAAGAATATAATTTTAGATTTTGTACTATTTTACTAAAAAAGTTAATAAAATATAATATTTATCTAATAATAATTTTATTAAAGTATTATATATATTAGATTCTATAATCTTTTATGACACAAAGTGAAAATATTATTAATTAATTCATATTTTTAATTGATTAATAAACTATTGACATTTAATTAATTTTAATGTGATTATCGAAGATATGTTGATTTTAATATAAGTCAAGGTAAAAATATTACAAAAATTAAATTACTAGTTATAAATATATATTTTTTCAAAGAAAATCAATTTAAAAATAAAATTATATAGTTAATTGCTCCCTACGTCTTAGATAAGTTTTGAAAATAAAACACTTGTACCAAACTAATAATTATAGCTTTATTCTTGTAGTATATAATTTTTTTGTTAACTCACCTAAGACCTCATTGTAAGATCCCAAATTTTATAAAATACAAAATTTAATTTTTCTTCATATATATTTTTTCTGAAACAGTAAGTGGTTAAATTGATAAAGTTAAAAGTTAAGGATGTTATGTGCAAATTTTATTTTGTCGGACAATATTCGTTTTGTCGGGGAATATTTGTTTAGTTGAGGAATATTCGTTTTGCTGGGGAATATTCGGTCGTACTACAGCGCTGAAATAACTAATCATTGGTGGACCCCACAACGGAATATTTGTCGGATATAGAAAATGACAAAAGTAACATTTTTAAATAAAAATAGTCAACGGCGTTATCACTTTTAATTGTTAAAATACCGATGATAAAAGAATAGTAGCATATGGTAATTTATAGTATTATACTGTAGCACACGATATTCTACAATAACACACGATTTTACAAAGTGTCTCATATTATTGATCTGATAACGTGGTCATTGCACAGTATTCATTAATAATTGTTGTTACACAGTATTTTACATTATTAATTTAATAATTATCATTACACTGTATTTCATATCATTGAGTCAATAATTGTTGGTGCACTATATTTTAAAATTATTGAACCAAATAATTTTCACAGTAGCAAATACACAGTAATTTATATTATTAAATTGATAATGATCTGTAACGTGTTTATTACATTATTGTTGAATTATTGTTGTAGCATTATTTTATTATATAAGTGGGAACCACTGGAAGAAAAATAAAATAAAAAATATATTTTTTAAAATAAATAAATAAATTAATTATTATTTTATGTGAATAGTAACATGTGGACCCTCCGTGGGGCCTACATGAGGCATGTAAAATGTGATTTTGGCTGGATGGTTAGTGAGGCGCTGCTGAAAATTTTTAGCACTGGCGTGTAGCACGCCAGTGCCACCTACCGCGCATAGTGAAATTTTTTCTCCTATAAATAGCTTGCTCAGCTTAATAGAAAAATCACACCTAAAATATAAAATATTTCTATAAGTATTTTATGAGTTTTCTCAGAGAATAGTAAGGTTATCTTGAGTGTTTGGAAACCAAAAGGAGTGTAGGAATTTTTCAAGTTGATCAACCTCATTTTTTATTAATATCCAGTCACGTGATAAGGTAAGGGTTATCATTCTTTTCATCATCATAAATGGTATTATTTTCTTACTTGTAAGGGATACCATCTTTTTCATCTTCCATTATTCAAACTTACTACGGTAAGGGATATCATTTCTTTTATACTCTTAAACTTACTATGGTAAGTATTGTCCGGTAAAACTTCTGAAATAATTATAATTTTCTTAACAGTTTGTGCTTCATTTAATATCATTTCAATTGCTCATTCCTATTTACGTGAACCTTTCTATTGAACTGTAACCGTTATTCTGAACTTGTGGATCTTGAAAATCATTTTTGAATTTCACTTCACATCATGTTGACAATTTGGATATTATTTGAATCTACACAAAGTAAAATTATAAACTTCCGATATTTATTATTTATCTTGTTTCTTCTGTTCATTATTAATATCTCTATTATTATTCTAATAATCAAGAATCAAATTGTTGTTGATATCTGTGGCCTGGGGCGCAAATTGGATAAAGGTGTTGATAGGTTAAAGGCATTGATAGGTTAAAGATGATATATTTGATGATGTGTCTTTTAAGGCACGTGATGAATGTTCTCTTTGGCCTGGGGCAAAGATGAACTGTTGTTTGGTATGATTATGCCCAAAGGCTGTAGACTGGTATAATCATGACCGGTGGTGCTATATTGAATATCTTTGGCCCGTAGTGCAAAGATGAATTGTTGATTTTGATGATTATGACCAGGAACTGTGAGTTTGTCTTATCCTGGTCAGTGGTGTTTCAGATGATAAAAGTTGATGATGTTTTTCCTAAAAAGAGAAGCGAGTGGACATCATGGTCCATATGATTTTTCTAATGGTTGTTATTCTGTTGTAGTTATTGATCTGAACCTTGTTTAAAAACTTAATTGTAGTTGTTGAATTAAAACTTGTTGTTTAAATTATTCTATCAAAAAACTCAACTGTTGAAGGCTAATGATAATTTATTTGTCATTATCTTAGTCATGATATTCTTTACTGGGCTATTTGAGCTCACCATTTTCTTTTATTCCATTGTTTTTCAACAGGAGATGTTAGAGTAGCCGGGTCTAGTTGGGGAATGGAGTGATGGTCGGAGTTGTAGCTGAATTAATCTTCATAAGTTGTATAATAGTGTGACAATAATAATGAAGACATAGTTGTGTAGTTTTTTGAATACTGTACGGTGATACGTTGTATGTTGTATTGTAATAGTTGTTATGTATTTTGACAACTCAAGTTTGGGTTGTGTGGGCCCAGATTTGGGGGTGTCACATCATTATCTAAACCATCATCCATATCCCCAGGCTCATCATATCCACATTTTCAGAAAACATAATATCATTATCACTACTTTTATCCTCCCTTTAAAAATGCATCTCTTCATCCTCATACTGCCCTTCATTATCTATTTCATAATGCCCACTAACCTATGTACATTTGATAAAGCCTATCATTCTCTCTTTCAGTTTTGCGCTTTGCCTCTGTTTCATATATTAGGAATTATGGCTCTACTTTATCTACTATATTTGGTATAAAAAGGGTCAACAAGTAGGTAGTGTGACGACCCCAAATCCGGGTTCCATAACCTCGAGTTTGGTTCTCACTATTCAACACATTACTAACAATTAAATACATACATTGCATTTAAATATCGCGGAATAATACATATTGGTTCCCTTCAAAAGGTTACAATACCAGGGTCTATCAACCTTAACATAAAAACAGTTCCTATCATAAGGAATTACAAAAGGTTTAACAACCGTAAATACATAATTAAAGATCTAATTAGCATACATAAGCTACTTAAGCTTTGGCCTTTCCTTTTCCCTTATCCTTCTTGAAGCAATCGGGTCTATCTGAAAAATGGTTCATGATATAGCAAGAATGAGCAACTAGTTTGCTCAGCAAGTTTAGAACAATCATAGAGATTTAATATATCATGAATGAATGGGAAATGTCATCAATGGTTCAATAATAGATATAACAATTGTGAATGAAACAGGATTCAAATTTTAATAAACAGAATATTTGAATCTTAAAATGCTGAGTGGTCACTAAGGACCCTTAACTAACGAGGGTATAATAGAGTTTCCTCTGACCCTTTTTTGTTTGGTTTTCAAGGGGATCAGCCTATTCAACCCGCTGTATATGCATTACATTTAGTCACTGGCGCCTAAAATCGGGTTCTCGACACAAAATCCCCTAATTTAGGGTTGTTCAATTCTCAGACTTAATATAAGAAATCCGCACCCAACAATGGTTTGGATAAGCTTTTAAAAGTATTCAAGTATTGAATTTATAAACGTAATGTCTAGCTGAACTATTAGCTTTTGACATTTTTAATACAGTTCATGAATCAAGAACTAATAAGCTTCAAGTGCATTAAGTGCGATTTTATAAACAATATGGATGTGGGATAATTTTAAATAATTAAACCACTTCAAGCTTTGACAATAAATACAAGTATAAAAACTTGTTCAATAATAAATGAGTAAGGTTAGAGCACTTGCCTGTCTGCTCAGCTACAATAAATGTCTAGCTTTAACTAACTTGCTTTGAAAGACCTAACATTAATAAAGTCGGTCTAATAATTAGTACGGCGTATTTGCATAACTATACGCTTAATAATGAACTTATTTACCACACATAAGTACTAACACATAATTTATATTAGTCAAAACAATATTATTAACCTTATAGACCCTTAATCATTTTAGGTTAATAATTTAATAAGTTGGAAAATATTTTTCTTAAGTGTTGGACACTTATTAAACCCTTAAACAACTTATTACAATTGTTTAATTAAAGCATAATTAAATTGAATTTATTTTATTAACTTAATCTCTATTTAATTACTATTTAATCTTGGTTAAATAGAAATTAATTAATTAACTCTAGTTATTATTTAAAATAAATAATAACTAATTGTACTTTACTTATTATTTAATTATAATTAAATAATAATTAATTATTGAATTAATTTTAACCTTCTTTAATTTAATATTAATCAACCAATAATTAACTAAGTAATTAACCTTACTTATTATTTAATTTAAGGAAATTAAATAATAGTTTACTAATCTTAATCCTCTTTAATTATTATTTAATGTTAATTAAATAATAATTAATTATTTAATTAATTTTAATTATTATTTAAGGTTAAATAATAATCAATTCCTTCTTATTTATTATAATAAATCATTAAATCTAATAACTTAATTTCCATTAATCGTTATTTAATGCTAATTAAATAATAATTAATTACTTAATTATCTTTAAATAATTAATAATATTTAAATAATAAATAATTAATTTATAAATTTTATCTCTCTTTAATTATTATTTAATAGGAATTAAATAATAATTGCTAATTTATCACCTTTATTTATTATTAATATTGAAAATAATAAATAAATAATAAATTTATTTAACTTAACCATGATTTAGCTAACTAGATTAATATTTAAAATATTTAAATATTAAACTTAATGAAAAATATCCTCCCCAATATTATTTTTGTATTATTATTATTTTTGTTATAATTTTAAATTAATTTTCAAATATTTAAATTAGTTAAAATTAACCCGAATGACATTTCCGTAAATAAGTTGAAAAACTGATCCAAGGGCAAAATAGTAATTTCGCCGAGAAAAACACGGAGGGGCAGTTTGGTAATTTCGCGGAAACCGGTGCTCGCGCATTGCGCGCGTTAAGCTGAAGCAGGACCCAAAACGGTGCCGTTTTGGAGGCACTGTTGATGGCTTCCGCGCGTACGCGCGGATTGACGTTTTCTTTATATAAAACGACGCCGTTTTGTCTCCGCGTTTTCGATGAACAGTGGCTACGCGCATTGTGTGGAAACCCTTAAAATTTTTCTTCTTCGCAGAATGTGAACAGTGTTCCGGCAATACCCATTTTAAATAAAAATATACCATCAAGTAAGCTTTAAATCCTCAATAAAAATCCAAAAAATTTACCAATCACCTTATATTAATTTATAACATGAAAAATTAATTTTTCATGATTTAATATCATTATTTTTTTATAAATTTTTTTACATCACATAAACTACCATAAATCATAACTTTTTGTGTATAACTCCGTTTTGAGTGATTCAAACTTTGTTTTTCTCATGATTTAATGTTCTATAATATTAGAACATTAAACCTAAGGTTTATAAAAATATTTTTGGTCATAAATTCCAAGACTTGTTTATACACTTCTAAACACATATTTTAGCGTATAAAATATACCAAAATATAAACCAAACATATTAAACTCAAGCATGGCATAAATATTACAACTACACATTAATAACTATATTAACATGTTTATACTAACATGATGATTTATTTAATTTAAAAATAAAACTTCATTTAAAATAACCATTACCTTGATTTAATGGCTATTCTTCTTTTTCTTCCAAAATAAGTGGTGAATCTTGAAGACATAAACCAAGAACTCCTTCTCTTCTCTTGGTATTTTGCTCTCAATATTTTCTTACACTTACAAATGCTCTCTAGCTCTCTCTTTAGTTTGAAAATAAAAGATGAGAAATGATTTACAAAAACTACTAAATTGCAAGTATACTTACAATGGGCATAGATATAAAATCTGTATCTATCAAATTTCCATAATGAGGGTAGTTGGAGACTTGTGCAAGAAATCTAGCTAAGTACTAAGTTGGTGAAAAGAAGCATGGTTTCATGTACTACAAAAAATAAAACAAGCAATCCTTTTATTATATAAATGAGAATAAAATAAAACAAAACCTCACTTTTTTTCTCTCAACCAACATGGTCGGCTGGTGACATCCTTCATGTCCCAAAATTAGAGTCACTTCCACTTTTTAATTAATTAATAAGTTATTTAATTGTTTTTCCAAATGGGCCAAGTATTGGGCTTTATTTAAAATACCAATTGGGCTCCTATTAAATTGTTTGGGCTACTAAATTGTCAAATTTTATTATTCTCCACTTGGGCTACTAATTGACCCATGTTGGGCTAATTTAATAATTTACACATTAATTATTTAATCCATGGTTAAATAAATAATTAGATTGAATAAATAATTAAATATTCTAACCCATAAGTATTAAATTACTAAATGGACTAATAAATATTATTATTAATATTTCACATTATTTACATTAATTAATAATCATATTAATTAATTTATTATATTTAATTCACTCATTATATTCAATTTAATTGAATATTTAATTAATAGGAAACTTATCAATTATTTTGATATTAAAACTTTAGGGTTTGTTCACTAATTTAATAGCATATTAGTGACCCCTTTTAATTAATTTTAGTAATTAATTACATAATTATTTAATCACATAATTAATTAATCACATAAACAGATTTAAATAATCTCGTAAAACTAACTCGTTGGAATTTAAATTAATAATTTAATTAATAAAGACGTGAAAATTCTAGGACATTATAGGTAGTGTATTAAATTAATAGGCATACTAATTATATTTAAACTATTAAATATAAAGTTTAATATTAAAATATTTTTAGTAATATTCAAAAATTATAACTAATATAAATAGCATTATAAATATTAAATAGTAAATATTACCAAATATATATATATATATATATATATATATATATATTGTCGACGCCTGGATTTTCGCCGTCTCGTTTTTTATTATTAAAATGCCCTTTTCCAATTTTAGCCTTTTGAATTAAATGTGGTTTAGAAAAGGGTCGGCTTAGTGTCGACGGGTTTTGAAAGATCGATTTTTTATGAGCCAATTGACCAGAGTCGCCAGTTGGTATATTTGAAATGGATGTACCAACTCATCCGAATTTATTTTCGTAATCGCTGGCTCATATGTGACTCCGATTAATTGGTCCGCAAACCGAGATTCATAGAGTTCGGGGGCTTGCTTAAGCGAGGGGAAGGTGTTAGGCACCCCCCGACTTCCGTGAAATACGGTTACCGCAATCTTGATATTTTCCTCTCCTTTTTAAATCCTAAAATGTGTGGTTTGCGTGTGTGTGCGTGCGTGCCTAGATGAATGTTTGTGGTGCGTTTTGCATAAAAGTTCGCTTTTATTTTTATATGGCAAAAGTGTTATCTGGAAAGTGTTTTGGACGTTCTTTGACCCAAATGACGAGGCTTCGCTTTTTATAAGAAAGATTGATTTTAATTTCGAAAGCGTTGAGGATTTTTTATTTAGATGTCTTTTTAGAAAACAATAGTTTTAAACTTTTGTCAAATAGGAATCGAGACTATACATTGCCTTCTAACAGTTAATATAAATAAATCGAGGGCAACTTCTAGAACTCTTTAACCCTATGTACAAAGTTTAATTAAAACGTTCATTTATTTTACGAAATCATTTTTTTGTGACATTTTTTTTAAAACCAACTAAAGCCTTTTCATCAAATAAAGATCTAAGTTCGCCAAAACTCTTTACTTTTTAAACCTCGTGAATCTAATATCCTAATTTGATCACTTTTACAAAATCTTCATTATTTGCCTTATTTTGAAAATCATTGTTGTGTTGTAAATTAAAACAAGCATCCCAAAACGTGTCGGGGCTATCCACGGGCATGTAAGCCATCCAGACAACCCCAAACACCCACAATCACATATTTTATTATTATTACGGGGCCTTAACCCGAACACGACTTGGTATCGCTTTAAGGCCGGATATTACAACATACACATCCATGGACCCTATACCATAATTACATACACCAAAATGTCCATCATCGGGATTTGACCGCGAGGATCTCCTCCCTAGGCTCACATTTACCCAAATCATGGCACAACCAACCCTAAACCAAATCTAACGAGATTTAACAATGCTATCCCATTACATAACCCAAATATCACAACTTAAACACTTAAAACTATCCATTACCACAACGAACGAGATATCACCGTACGGATGTCATCGGGGCGTTAAGAGGAGTTACTTTCCGATGGAAACCTCGCTAACAACCCCTAATCCACGGATCCTTTATCAACATAACAACATATTACATCACATAACCCAAAACATAAGCTATATTAACAAAACAAGCGATAGAATACCAAAAAGACAATCTTTTCACCTTGCAAAACACGGATTCAAGCTTTTATATATACAAAACGAGTTACACCACAAGATCGCTAACTAAATGAACACAACAATGGAAAGTGTTGCTTCAATCTAGCCCAAAAATCCGACTCCTTTCTCTCTCCCGCGCGATCTTTCTCTCTCCTTCTTTTTCTTTTTTTTTCTTCTCTCCTGGTTCTCGGGTTGAAGATGGCGATCTATAGTGCCTCAGCAGGCAGCCGCAGATGCATCTGCGGCTGCCTGCTGTGGCCGTCTCCTCGGCTGCCGTGTGCCGCCCTCGAGCCACGCGAACGTCTTTTTGTCGGCAGCCGCGACTGCATCCGCGGCTGTCCGGCGCATTTTTCTCGAATTTCGTGCCACGCGGTATTAATTTGTCAATTTCTGCTGTATTATTTTGGAAAGCTGTTCTTTGATACCTGAATCAATTCTGGGAATGGTTTCCCGACGTCGAGACCCCACCCTAATGCTGTAATTGCAGTGTCCTTGTCCTTTTTTGGCGATTCGCATCGGGTTCTGTCTGGATGGCCCGTAGGCCTCGCCTCAGATGCCTCAATTCTCGTTTTGCGTTTGACAGCCTTGATCGTAAGCCGTGGTGGGAACTGCATTTTGGCGCCCACCTCTCCTTGTCGTATATTGGGTCACTTGACGATTTTGCCCTCCTGTCAGGGTTAGTAGAGAAATGCAAAATTTGGGTGGCTACAGCTGCCCCTCTTTATCATGTCTATGGAATGAAATATGAAATGGACATGATAAAGAAGTAGGCACCAGATGCACAGGAAAGACAGTATGTGTTTTATCGATGCAATGCATATGTTGAGACAATGCAAATGCCGCACTTGACATGATCGTGTAGGGGTTGATTCGAATTCCACGAATGGATGCCGCTGGGGTGTCGTACCCGACGGTCGCTCTTGGATTGGTCAGGTATTGTTTCTGACGGGTCATTTTTCAATCGGTCTAGTATCGTATCTGACGGGTCGTTTTTCAATTGGTCAGGTATCGTATCTGACGGGTCGTTTTTCAATTGGTCAGGTATCGTATCTGACGGGTCGTTTTTCAATTGGTCAGGTCTCGTATCTGACTGGTCGTTTTTTCAATTGGTCAGGTATCGTATCTGACGGGTCGTTTTTCAATTGGTCAGGTCTCGTATCTGACTGGGCGTTTTTCAATTGGTCAGGTCTCGTATCTGACGGGTCGTTTTTCAATTGGTCAGGTCTCGTATCTGACGGGTCGTTTTTCAATTGGTCAGGTCTCGTATCTGACGGGTCTTTTTTCAAATTGGTCAGGTCTCGTATCTGACTGGTCGTTTTTCAATTGGTCAGGTATCGTATCTGACGGGTCTTTTTTTCAAATTGGTCAGGTCTCGTATCTGACTGGTCGTTTTTCAATTGGTCAGGTCTCGTATCTGACGGGTCGTTTTTCAAATTGGTCAGGTCTCGTATCTGACGGGTCGTTTTCAAATTGGTCAGGTATTTCTAAAATCTTATATTTCACATGGGACACGTTGCCGGCTGACTCGGGGAGCAAAAGGGAGGCAAAACGGGTCACCGAGACCAGCCGCAGATCCATCTGCGGCCAGCCGCAGATGCACCTGCGGCTGGGATCGGCCCCTACATTAGATCGCGACCTCCACGTTTCCTTTCACTTTTTGGCTGTCCCTTTCACTCGTTTCCGGTTTTCCTCGCCCCTACCCGGCTTTTTCGTCTTTTGGACCTCTTTCGGCAAAATCTGCTCCGATTAAATCAGTCTACGTACTTTGGGTAACGTTTTAACTCATTTTTCTTTGATTTTTCGCTTTCATTTGACTATGTATTTACCTGTGTAAATATTTGATCTTAGTAATGCATGCCTATATGAGATATTGGGGTTAGCCATAGCATATATAAACGAATGGGTCTTGCGGTCATGCTCTATTTACTTTGAAAAAACCATGATTTTATTCATTTTATGCTCATGGTGCATCATTTTCACTTGCATTTGGGATTTGTTGGTTGTCTGACTTGATTTTAAACATGCCGGATCGTGCATGGGATGTCCATTTTACAAACGAGACTCTGCCGAAATTTCGGGAAATCTAGCGCACCCCTAAGGATTTATTCATGCATTTCCATTTCATAAACATGTCATGCTGCCCTATGACTTTTAGCAATATGCAATAAGATTTGTTTTGAAAGATAACGAGTTAAGGGTGTACCTCCTTTTCGTGATGCCGTTTCAGCCATGGATCCTGATGCTCCCAGTGGCTCCGCAGTGCCCCGGGTGGCGGGTGTCCGACGTCGCAGAGCGACCACCCCAGCTCCAGCTCCCGTTCTGACCCGTCATTCCCGTAGATTGGCGGAGTCTATCATTCGCCCCGTGCAGCCGGATATTGATGAGGATGCCCCAGCTGAGGCAGAGGCGGGCCCTTCGGGCACAGCGGCTCCTCCCCCCACGCGTCGGACTTTACCAGGGGCTCGTGCCAGGATACCTGATCTGCTCGGTCCGACTCTCAGTAGTCATCCCTCAGCCTACCTGGCGGCTAACGAGGTATATCCGTCATTTAACTTCATTCAAATCCGTATGGTTACCATGCTTGACTTTTGATGGTTGTCACAGGTTCCTGAGTTTACCCAGCCTCGGGGCAACTGGTTTAGCATCTACACTCTCTATCATGCGCTGCATTCCGACTATAGGGGGATGGTAGATTCCTGGGGCTTCAGACATTTCTTCACCATTGCCCCTCGCCGGTGTCCGTGGGGCTATATGAGGGCTTTAGCTGAGCGCTGGTTCCACCATACACAGTCGCTTCATCTTCTTGACTGTGAGCTGATGTTGACTCCTCTCGACTGGCGTTATATCACCGGGGTGGAGTTTTCCGGATCCCGGGTCCCCCTGGAGACTGACATCACCACCGCAGCTGTTCGATCCCTGTTGGGCTACTCTCCCCATGATAAGGTCTTTAAGGCCCGCAGCATCCGATCGGGAGCCTTGGCTGTAGATGCCATTGGAGGGGTCCTCTCCGAGCCATTCCCTGAGGACCGGTCTACTCGTGATTTTCTGCTCCGCCGTCTGTTTCTGACCATTATGAGGGGCTGTTTTCTGGGGAACAACTCCTCGACTATCCATTTCAGCATCGTCGGAGCCACCAGGGATGTTGACCGGATCGGGGATTACGACTGGGGCTCTTTCACCTTTGCTTACTTCCTCCAGGGTCTTCGTCTCCGCTCAGAGGGACAGACCGATGCTTGGCTCGGCTTCTATCCCTTCCTGCTAGTAAGTCCCTTTTATCATACAGTTCTCGTTTCGTCCCATTTCTTTGTTCCTTCTTGCTACTTACGGCTTTTCTGTTTTGTTTGACAGTTCTGGGCCTACGAGAGATTACCCTGCTTGCGGCCCGTTACTATCCTCGGCCCGGAGACTTATCCCAGGGGTCGTAGATGGCATCATAGTACTCTCGAGGAGACCCCAGTGTCTGATAGTTTCGCTCACTGTCGGCTGCAGTTAGAGCTGATCTCGTCTGCGGATGTGACCTGGGTTCCTTACACGGCGGATCATTTGGCGGCTGGCCTTGCTGGTGGTTATGCCGCGGACCTGGAGCATGCCTTATCCACTCGCCGTATTCCGTTTCTGACCTACGGTGGATGGGAGCTATATCTGGGGGAGCGCGCCATCAGATGTGTGACCGGGGAGGCTCGTATCCCTTTGCCCCCCCCTCAGAGAGAGCTTGGTTTGCGGATGCCCACCTTCCAGAGGCCCTGATGGCCGGGGAGGACGGCTATATGCTTTCTGTTGGTCCGCATACGAGCGAGAGCTTCAGTGCCTGGTGGAGACCCCGCACTATCGGTCCTCAGACCCGGGCTACTTTCTTCCTCGGAGACCTGGTTCACGGGTCGGTGATGATGGCAGATTGGATGGAGTGCGTCCGTGTCCCCACCCATTCGGACCAGATTGCTTCACTCACTCGGAGGGTGGATCAGTTATCTCTCTTCGTTCGAAGCTTGGGCCGAGATCCAGAGGAGGCTTATGCTGCAGACCCGCAGGGATCTGATTTTGGCGCGGGTCCCGGTACATCGGATGCCCCAGTTCCGCCTTATTCCTGCCCAGACCTTAATTTTGAGGGTGAGGTTGCCCTTCCCCAGGACTTGCCTGCAGATCAGTTTGACGATGACACCTTCATTGATGGCATAGACTTCACTGATTAGACTTGATAGGCTAGGATCTCTGTATTTAAACCTGCTCGTTTTACTATCATTTCTCATTTCATGTATTATGTACAGACTTATTTTATTTTATGCACAATCGTTTACTTTTGATGATTCATTCATTCCATTATAGCTTGTATGATGTATGATTTGTTATATATAAGGAAAAATTGACCCCTGTATAGTCTTTTGATACCGCTTTTACAGATGTCATCCCTGGACGTGGTTCGCGTGGACCCTCGCGCCCCTTCAGGGATTATTGGCAGGCTCTTCTTGTGGCTGGATAGTTTGCTACCCTCCGACCGTATCATCGCAGAGGGTCTTTTGGGACATTCCATGGCTCTTTTGTCATTTCAGGTGCCGCCGGGCTTTGTTGATGGCATTCTCAGTTGTTGGATCCCGGACAGACAGGTTTTCAGGTTTGGGCTGGAGTATCTGACTCCCACCCTTGAGGAGTATGCTCGCTTTACCGGTTTATCAGTGGATGGTCCTTGTGCACGGGTTACCTCTGGCCATATGCGCCGCCAGTTCCTGACTTTCACAGGCTTGCGGAGGACAGCTCTGTTATCTGCGATCTCTTCAAGCCATCTTGTTCCTCTATCCTTCTTGGTTGACAGATTTGGCTCAGTGGATAGCTTCTCTCGATTCTCCATTGATTTTTCCGTATCTGAGGAGCGCTGGGGCGCTTTGAGAGTGGATGTTTTGATGGCTTGTGTCATATCAGTTTTGTACATGCCTGCAGGGGATAACCTTCTGGATATGCGGGTTATTGCAGCGGTGCAGGCTCTCCAGGAGGATCATACCATTCTTCCCATGATATTAGCAGAGACTTACCTGTCGGCCTCATATTGTCATTCCTTCTCTGGTCGCATATTTAGGGGAAGCTCTATCTTGTTATATGTATGGTTCATGAGCCATCTCAGACCCATCGGGCAGTTTCGTCGACACGGGTTCTGTTTCAGCCACAGCCTGGCCATGCAATTCTCATTTCGTCCCCGGCGATGCACGGATACAGCCTCATGGAGGGAGTTCTTATCGGCCATTGAGGAGCCTTTCCATCTTCTGATCTATTCGGGTTATTGCTCCTTCCAGAGTTTCCTGACTCACGTGCCACCTTTTGATTTCCTCCCTCTCCTTGGCTTGAGGGGGGTGACGACTTATCATCCCTTAGCTGTCATGGGGCAGTTTGATCAGATGCAGGATCTCCATCTCTTTGCGGGAGCGGCTGACTACCGATTTCCCATATCGCCTCAGACGGAGAGGGAGCTGTTGAGGGTATATGATCTTTGGTCCCATCGAGCCTCGGCCGATTTCGGGGATAGTCATCCTGGTCAGACACCCGCTTATCTGCTATGGTTGCGAGGAGGTTCTGATATTGCCGACTTTGACCAGATTGGGGCCTTGGATGGTCCTCGGGGACCTTTCCCGGTTGAGACCGGTTCAGATGTGGTCATTCCTCCGGAGCTTTCAGGATTAGCGCCCAGATCTGGTGTGGAAGAGGTTTCTACTTCGGTACATACCCATTCCCTTGACTTGGCGGACCGTATCCAGATACTAATGATTGAGGGTGCTAGGCTCCGGTCAGCTTTGAGTACTACTGAGACTGAGAGGGATACCGCCCACGCGGAGCGGGATGTTGCTGTACTAGCTCGTGATGCCGCCCTATCTGCCAGAGATAGTGTTGTCGAGCAGGTCAGAGTTGTCATGGAGGGCCATTCTGCGACTGTTACCAGGGCTGCTGCTCTTTTGACTCAGATTGACATGATGGGCCAGCAGATTGCGGGTGAGCCGGAGATTTATGATGCCTCGACTATTCTGTCTATCCTGCTTCAGCTGGTCTCTGACCTGTAGATGATTTTATTTCCTGCACAGACTATGTCAGTTTTATCACTTTTATTTAAAAGACAGACTTGTAAGCAAAATGTTTTGTATATATAGAGAAATATTTATGGTTTTAGTCATTTCCCTTTTTGATGCATCGTCGCCCTCCATTGGATCCTCATTTTATCCAGCCGATCATGATTTCGATATATTGCCTCATTTCTTTCCTCAAGTCTTGATTGGAACTCCACAGATATTGTCGCGTGCCCCTTTGATTTCATCGGAGTGAGTCTCGGACTTTGGGCTAATTATGTGGCTAGGCTTGGGTAAGATTTAGAATGTATAGGGCTTTGGGGTTTTCAGGAAGTGGTTTCGGTATAGGGACAATGTTTATTGTTTTGGTATAGAACGGACCGGGCCATGACGGCTGAATGTATTTGTCCAAAGTAAGGTTTCGGGTTTTCTGGAAATGGGTTTGGTATAGGGACGAGATTTATTATTTTGTATAGAACGGACCGTGCCAGGATGGCTGCCTACGTACTCCCACAAGGTCGGGAGATCAGGTCCTACGTAGTTCGAATTGCAAGGGAGATAGAAATATTTTTTTTTTTTTTTTTTTTTTTTTTTTTTTTTTTTTTAAGCGTAGAATCGTTTCACAGAGTCGGAATTCAGGGGCTGCGGAAATACCTCGCCATCCATTTCCTGTAGGATGAGGGCCCCTCCAGATAGGACTTTCTTGATCACAAAGGGTCCTTCCCAATTCGGAGCGAATTTCCCTTTGGCTTCGTCTTGACAGGGCATGACCCTCTTCAGCACTAAGTCATTCTCTTTGAAATTTCGGGACCGAATCTTTTTGTCGTACGATCGAGAAATGCGTTGCTGATACAACTGACCGTGCAATATAGCCGCCACCCTTCTTTCATCTATTAAGGCTAACTGGTCGTATCGACTTTGTATCCAATCCTCCTCGTCAATCCGAGCATCAAGCAAAATTCGGAGGGATGCCATCTCCATCTCTACTGGCAAAACGGCCTCCATCCCATATACCAAGGCGTAAGGGGTTGCCCCTGTAGATGTACGAACTGATGTTCGATATGCAAACAGTGTGAGGGGTAGCAAGTCCGGCCATCCCCGATGATTGGCAGCCATTCTCGCCATAATTCTCTTTATATTCTTGTTCGCCGCTTCCACGGCCCCATTCATTTTGGGCCGGTAAATGACAGAATTGAGATGCTTGATCTTGAATTGGGCGCACAACTCCTTCATAAGGGCATTGTTCAGATTCTTGGCATTGTCGGACACCAAGATTTCAGGCTGTCCGTATCGGCAAATCACATTGTTCCTGATGAAACTGACTATAACTTCCTGCGTTACTTTGGGGAAAGAAGCTGCCTCTACCCATTTAGTGAAATAGTCGATCATGACGAAAATGAACCGGTGGCCGTTGCTCGCTTTGGGCTCCACGGGCCCGATAACATCCATACCCCACATGGAGAACGGCCAAGGGGAAGTCATACAATGTAGTTCATTAGGAGGCGCATGCATCACATTACCGTGTGCTTGGCATTGGAAACATCGCTTGACATGATCGTCACAGTCAGCTTTAAGTGATAGCCAGTAATGCCCGGTTCTCAGAATTTTCTTGGCCAACATTGGCCCACTCATATGCGGCCCACATACTCCATCGTGCACTTCGCCCATGATTTTCTGTGCTTGAGTCTCGTCCACACATCGCAATAATCCCAAGCCTACATCCCTCTTATACAGGGAGTCTCCGCTTAAATAGAATTTCATCGCCATCTTCTGGATTCTCTGCCTTTCCGTTCGGTTCGCCTGGTCGGGGAGTGATCTATCCCTCAAGTATTTCTGAATGTCATGATACCAGGGCTGATTTGGTTGAGCCACATCTTCTGACAACTCCGATATGTATTCTTCGTAAGCGGGGGCACTTTGTACTGTTATTTCAATCTGTGGGGTGGCTTTGCCTTTGAGTACGTGGACTAACGAAGCCAGGGTAGCCAATGCATCGGCGAAGTCATTTCGCCCCCGGGGAATGTGTCGGAAAGCTATATCTTCAAATTCTTGCATCAATCGGACTACACACCGGTGGTACGGGAGTAACCGAAGCTCCTTAGTGCCATACTCCCCAGTCGCCTGTCTGATTACCAATTCTGAATCTCCGAACACGGCTAATCTTTTCACTCCCATATCGCGGGCGAATCTCAGTCCCAAGATACATCCTTCGTATTCAGCCGTATTGTTCGAGTTACTGAACTTTAATTTGGTGAGGACAGGGTATTGCTCGCCCGTAATGGAGACCAGGACCGCTCCAGCTCCAGCCCCTTCAGCATTCATGGCACCGTCAAAATACATCTTCCAAAATTGCCCTTCGTCATCACACCTCGCTTGTTGGACCCACAATATGTCTTCCCCTGGTAGGAAAGTCTCTAAAGGCTCCATCCCCCCTATCGGCATCTCTGATAACTGATCTGCAATTCCCTGCCCTTTCATGGCCTTCTGGGTAACATACAGGATGTCGAATTGCTGGAGGATTAACTGCCACCTTGACAATCGACAATTCAGCATTGGTCTCTCAAATATATATTTCAAGGGGTCGATCCGCGAGATCAAATAGGTAGTGTGTCCATGGAGGTAATGCTGTAACCTCATAGCAGCCCAGGCCAAGGCGCAACATGTTCTCTCGATCGGCGTGTAATTATGTTCACAGCTGCTGAATCTTTTGCTGAGGTAATAAATGGCATGCTCCTTACCAGATTCACTCTTCTGCCCCAGCATACAACCCATCGCCACATCATTCACGGATATATACAGGAAAAGGGGAATCCCGTCCTTTGGCGGTACCAGCACTGGCGCTTCGGTTAATTGCTTCTTAATAGTCTGAAAGGCCTTTTGGCATTGACTGTTCCACTTCCGGGAGGCATCTTTCCTTAACAGTTTGAAAATTGGTTCGCAGGTGGTGGTCAGATGGGATATGAACCGACTGATGAAGTTTATCCTCCCCAAAAATCCCCTTATCTCTTTCTCTGTACGGGGAGCTGACATATCCACAATAGCCCTGATCTTGGCCGGATCCAGTTCGATGCCTCGATTGCTCACCAAGAACCCAAGGAGCTTACCTGACTGAACCCCGAAGGCACATTTGGCTGGATTGAGCTTCAAATTATACTTCCTGAGCCGCTCAAACAGCTTTTTAAGATGAGTCACATGGTCAGATTCCGCCCTCGATTTCACAATGATGTCATCCACGTAAACCTCTATCTCCTTGTGCATCATGTCGTGGAATAGGGCCATCATGGCCCTCTGATAAGTGGCTCCTGCATTTGTGAGGCCGAAAGCAAGTCGTCTATAACAGAACGTGCCCCAGGGGGTGATGAAGGCAGTCTTCTCTCGATCCTCTTCCGCCACCATTATCTGATGATATCCCGCAAAACAATCGACGAACGAATACATTTCATACTGAGCCGTATTATCCACCAAGATGTGTATGAAAGGCACTGGGAAGTTATCCTTAAGACTTGCCTTGTTTAGATCCCTATAGTCGACGCATACTCTCACCTTTCCTCCGGGCTTCGCCACTGGAACTATATTGGAAAGCCATTCTGGGTATGTCGACACCATGATGATCCCAGCCTTGAATTGCTTGACTATCTCTTCCTTCACTTTTAAGCTCCACTCCGGTTTCAATTTCCTCAGCTTCTGCTTAACTGGTCTGAAACCCTCTTTGATAGGCAATCGATGTACCACAATATCCGTGGACAAACCGACCATGTCTTCGTGTGACCAAGCAAACACATCCTCATATTGGCTCAATAGTTTGGCTATCTCTGTTTTCTGGTCTGGAGTCAAGTCTGCCCCAATTTTTAGCTCTTTGGGATTTTCAGGGGTTCCTATGTTGATGGTGATGGTTTGGTCTAGGTTGGGTTTGGGTTTGTCCTCGACCCACTCTTTGATCTCGTCGGGAGCGTCGTCATCATCTACTTCGTCCTGCTCAATTCCCATCAAATCGAAATCCAGTTCTATATCAAAATCATAATCGTCTTTCAAATTTGGAAAATCGTTTGTTAGGCTAGAATGACTCAAATCGGTACACCTGACATGAAACAAAAATATTTGTCATATATATAAACATTAAGTACATGACTTCCTTTTTCAATAATCATGACAAAAATATGAGATAGACGTGCAGATACATAAAAACAAAAACACCGTCTTAAAAACCCTTTGATCCCCCTACTGGACAAGATTCCCGGACACTCCTGCATTTACCCTTTTCTGGATACTACTGGCTGCACGGTCCAATTCCTGGGGATCACTTCGGTTTTATAGCTAGTGATGGAGGGGGTCTCTGTATCTGGCACCTCTTCAATGATTGCAGCGACTTGGCTTCGGCTTTCCTTTTCACTCTCCTCGGGCACTTCCAACCCGGCCCAATTTATAAATGGCATGATCTGCTTGCCTTCAGTCATCTTCTCCTTTCCCTTTTCATTGGGGCCCGACTGCCCCGGGAGATGACACTTCTCCTCAAACTGCTCCATAATTTCTTGCAAGAAATCCATCTGATGGACCAATCCTTTGACTGGGGGAGTCTCCACCTTACCCTCTGTTCCAGATGCAGGCTTGATTATCCTCGGGGATTGTTCATTATCGGCTTTCGGTATCGGGACTCCGGTTATCCGCACGGGCATTTTCTTGTGTGAGCTCCTTGGCCTTATACCTCCGTGATATCCTAACCCCGCTTTGCCTAACTGCACTGGTACCTGGATGGGCTCGGTGATTCCTTGGCTGTGCTTGCCCAGCCCTTGCCCCGGCTGGAAGTTCATTGCCATCATTTCCCGGGCAACGAAGGTGAGCTCGGGGGACATCTTAAGTTTTAACTCCGGAGCTCCCAATTGCTTGTATTGAGGGGTGCTGATTTCAAAAGCCTGATAGCTTATCGGTTCGGCCGATTCGTCCACATGGATCACCGGCATGCCCTTTACAGAGGGAACAGGGTAGTCAGATTCTGCCGCAATTGTGACCAAGTGCCCCTCAACGATAAACTTTATTTGTTGATGCAGGGTGGAGGGAACTGCCCCAGCCATATGAATCCAGGGCCTCCCTAAGAGCATGTTGTAACTGGCTGTGATATCCAACACCTGGAAAGAAATGTCGAAGGTATAAGGCCCGACCTCCACCGGCAGCTCTATCTCTCCCACCGTATGCTTCCTAGATCCGTCAAATGCCCTCACCACCACTTGGCTGGCCCGCAGGCGCTTAGGGTTAATTTTCATCTTCTCAAGAGTACTATAGGGGCAAATATTTAGGTCTGACCCACCATCAATCAAGACTCCGTTCATCACGTACCCGGAGGAAATAACCGCAATGTGCAACGGCCTCCGGTGCCCCCTCCCTTCTTCGGGGATGTCGTCGTCGGTAAATGAGATTACATTGCTGTCCAACAGGTGACCCACCAAGTGGCCGAATCTTTCCGTACTAATTGATTTGGGGACATGAGCCTCTTCCAGGACTTTGCTTAATATCTGATGATGATCATTTGATGCCAATGCAAGATCCAAGATTGATGTCAGGGGCGGCTGCACCCCCAGAGTTTTAACCACACTTGCCTTGCCGTAATTCATTTTTTCCCAAAATTCCAACGCTTTTTCCTCTGATATTTTCCCGTTCTCCTTTCTCGTGTTCTCGAGGACCCGCCTTGGTAGATACAACGGATTTCCCTTTGAGCTAACTGAGGCACAGCTGGCCTCTTCCTCGGTCTTCCCCCCATAATTCCACGGGACAGCCTTCAGATTGGTAATTGGCAATTGTGACCTGGCGGCTATGACAAGGGGTCTTGGGGCTGATAACCGGATAGGCTCTCTGTTGGTATCTCGAATCACGCCAACCAACTTAATAGGCTCGTTTCGCGCCCCCTCCGGGGCATGGGTCATAGCAATCTCTTGTTCTATTTCCCTTATGTATCTCAATCTTAAAGGACCTCCCGCCCCACTGGTTTCCACTGCGTTCACGCCTCCCCCACTATGCTCGGGAAGAGGGTTGGCCTTCACATTCGGGGGTTCTGGTTGTTCCACCACAATCTCTCCGTTGTCAATCATGTTCTGGATCTTGTGTTTTAAAGACCAGCATTCTTGGGTGTCGTGCTCCGGGGAAGCCGAGTGGTAGGCGCATCTCTTGCTAGGGTCATATCTCTTGCTTTTCGGGTCTGATGGAGGCAATAGCTCGGTAATCTTTTTCTGGCCCACCAACAGGGCCAATATATGCTCCAATGAATCCCCCAATGGGGTGAACTCCCTCTCTTGCGGCTTTTCGAATTTCCGACGCCCCTCATACCTCTGATTGTTGAAATTTGATGGACGCGGGGCCTCATTTCTTTGTATGTGGACCGAGGGGCTGGTCATTGTTTTCCCAGATAGTCCTTGCAGTACCAGGGACACATCCTCTTCCTTTCTCTTTTGGGGTCTCCGGGATGAACTGCCGTAATTTCCACTCTGGATTTGCTCAGCAACAGCTTCAAGAGCTGTGAAATCTCGGATCTTTCCTGACTTCAATCCCATCTCAGCCATCTCCCCGTGCTTGATCATTTCCGCAAAAGGCTTCCCTATCCCAGCCATCACTCTTTCATAATATGGAGCCTCCTGGATGTCAATGAAAGTCATGACCATTTCTGCCTCACTCATGGGTGGGTTCACTTGGGCTGCCATCCTCCTCCACCGCTGAGCATAGTCTCTGAAAGATTCACTGGTCTGTTTTCTGATCTTGGTCATCTGGTATCGGTCCGGGGCCATTTGGGACTGAAAGCTGTATTGGGTTAGGAAAGTGTGGGCCAGCTCCTCCCAGTTGTGGATCTTAGCATTATCCAATCTCGCATACCATGTCCTAGCCTCCCCTGTCAGGCTTTTCTGGAACAGTTGCATTCTCAGTGATTCGTCCTCAGCATATCCCCCCAGCTCTCCGATGTATACTTTCAGGTGCGTGTAGGGATCCCCCGACCCGTTGTACTTTTCAAATTCAGGGAGCTTGAACTTTTCGGGATATCTGGTCCCTGGAAAGATGCAAAGGTCGGAATAGTTCACGCTGCCATATGACCCGATCCCCTTCATTGTTTTGATGGCTTCCTCCATCTGCTTTATCTTCTTACTAACCCCACTGGCCACCTCGTCTTCAGGGATGATAATGACTTGCTTTGGTAGCTCTACTTTTGGAGTTTCTGGGGTCAGTACGTTCCCTTGAGATGATGGCCCCGGCGGGTCCTCGAGCTGTGGCCCTGCCTTCAGTTTGAAATGCTCTTTGAGCAACATGGTCAGCTCGGTCATTTGATTTTTTACAACATTGAACTCTTCCCGAGATACGGGAGCCAGATCAGGGTTAGGGTTCTCAGCCATCTCGACTGTTAATTCTCTGGCTTTCTTAGATCGGAGACGGGTTTGGGGAGCAATCCTGCGTATAAAACAACCGAAGTTTAGTTTCGGGAAATGACATTGGTGGATGCATGCTAAAGCAAATATTTTTTTGAGTTTTTGAGTTTTGTAATATTTTCCTGCAAAACAGGGTTAGTATCCCTTTATTTTATCCAACGTAATGACATTGTGCAATTTATGATGCTCTCCAAGCTGTCCCTGTAAAACAGAGGTTAGTACTTTTATTTTGACAAAATTGGTTGGTACAAAATGATTGACTATAGTATGATATCATGCGCGTAAAGCGTAAAAGGGCATGAAGAGACTTTCCATTCGTTGGGTTTATCTGAGGCTGACCTACCCTAAGTTACTCTCGCGGGCTTTTCGGCATGAAGGTTCCCAGATCTTCGCAACATACTCGAAGGGAAATAAATCCGATCTTTCAATTGGATTGGATCTGAGTGGATGCTTTTCCTGAGCCTCGCCGGGGAGCACCCCTTTGAGTCCAGTAATCCACATCCGACGGGTTTGCCTCAGGAGGAGGAACTGCTCAACATACATTCAATCATACATTCATCGTTCCTCACCGTATGCATATGATGCTAATAAAGTAAAGACTTGAAAAGAAAACGCAATCACACCATACACGCACAAAAAGGTAAATCAACGCAAATAACGCAAACACACATTTTTTAGATTTTTTAAAGGATAGGAAAACATCAGGATTTTAAATGCGGCTTAAGCCCTCTAATGTCCCCAGCGGAGTCGCCAGCTGTCGACGCCGGGATTTTCGCCGTCTCGTTTTTTATTATTAAAATGCCCTTTTCCAATTTTAGCCTTTTGAATTAAATGTGGTTTAGAAAAGGGTCGGCTTAGTGTCGACGGGTTTTGAAAGATCGATTTTTTATGAGCCAATTGACCAGAGTCGCCAGTTGGTATATTTGAAATGGATGTACCAACTCATCCGAATTTATTTTCGTAATCGCTGGCTCATATGTGACTCCGATTAATTGGTCCGCAAACCGAGATTCATAGAGTTCGGGGGCTTGCTTAAGCGAGGGGAAGGTGTTAGGCACCCCCCGACTTCCGTGAAATACGGTTACCGCAATCTTGATATTTTACTCTCCTTTTTAAATCCTAAAATGTGTGGTTTGCGTGTGTGTGCGTGCGTGCCTAGATGAATGTTTGTGGTGCGTTTTGCATAAAAGTTCGCTTTTATTTTTATATGGCAAAAATGTTATCTGGAAAGTGTTTTGGACGTTCTTTGACCCAAATGACGAGGCTTCGCTTTTTATAAGAAAGATTGATTTTAATTTCGAAAGCGTTGAGGATTTTTTATTTAGATGTCTTTTTAGAAAACAATAGTTTTAAACTTTTGTCAAATAGGAATCGAGACTATACATTGCCTTCTAACAGTTAATATAAATAAATCGAGGGCAACTTCTAGAACTCTTTAACCCTATGTACAAAGTTTAATTAAAACGTTCATTTATTTTACGAAATCATTTTTTTGTGACATTTTTTTTAAAACCAACTAAAGCCTTTTCATCAAATAAAGATCTAAGTTCGCCAAAACTCTTTACTTTTTAAACCTCGTGAATCTAATATCCTAATTTGATCACTTTTACAAAATCTTCATTATTTGCCTTATTTTGAAAATCATTGTTGTGTTGTAAATTAAAACAAGCATCCCAAAACGTGTCGGGGCTATCCACGGGCATGTAAGCCATCCAGACAACCCCAAACACCCACAATCACATATTTTATTATTATTACGGGGCCTTAACCCGAACACGACTTGGTATCGCTTTAAGGCCGGATATTACAACATACACATCCATGGACCCTATACCATAATTACATACACCAAAATGTCCATCATCGGGATTTGACCGCGAGGATCTCCTCCCTAGGCTCACATTTACCCAAATCATGGCACAACCAACCCTAAACCAAATCTAACGAGATTTAACAATGCTATCCCATTACATAACCCAAATATCACAACTTAAACACTTAAAACTATCCATTACCACAACGAACGAGATATCACCGTACGGATGTCATCGGGGCGTTAAGAGGAGTTACTTTCCGATGGAAACCTCGCTAACAACCCCTAATCCACGGATCCTTTATCAACATAACAACATATTACATCACATAACCCAAAACATAAGCTATATTAACAAAACAAGCGATAGAATACCAAAAAGACAATCTTTTCACCTTGCAAAACACGGATTCAAGCTTTTATATATACAAAACGAGTTACACCACAAGATCGCTAACTAAATGAACACAACAATGGAAAGTGTTGCTTCAATCTAGCCCAAAAATCCGACTCCTTTCTCTCTCCCGCGCGATCTTTCTCTCTCCTTCTTTTTCTTTTTTTTTCTTCTCTCCTGGTTCTCGGGTTGAAGATGGCGATCTATAGTGCCTCAGCAGGCAGCCGCAGATACATCTGCGGCCAGCCGCAGATGCATCTGCGGCTGCCTGCTGTGGCCGTCTCCTCGGCTGCCGTGTGCCGCCCTCGAGCCACGCGAACGTCTTTTTGTCGGCAGCCGCGACTGCATCCGCGGCTGTCCGGCGCATTTTTCTCGAATTTCGTGCCACGCGGTATTAATTTGCCAATTTCTGCTGTATTATTTTGGAAAGCTGTTCTTTGATACCTGAATCAATTCTGGGAATGGTTTCCCGACGTCGAGACCCCACCCTAATGCTGTAATTGCAGTGTCCTTGTCCTTTTTTGGCGATTCGCATCGGGTTCTGTCTGGATGGCCCGTAGGCCTCGCCTCAGATGCCTCAATTCTCGTTTTGCGTTTGACAGCCTTGATCGTAAGCCGTGGTGGGAACTGCATTTTGGCGCCCACCTCTCCTTGTCGTATATTGGGTCACTTGACGATTTTGCCCTCCTGTCAGGGTTAGTAGAGAAATGCAAAATTTGGGTGTCTACATATATATATATATATATATATATATATTAAAGATATAAGATAACTAGTAATACTTATCATATATACCATATATATATTAAGAAATTAAAATATTATAATAAATTGATATAGCTAATACATAATTATTAGTTTAGACTTTACAATGATTAGTATATATTAAGTATATATACATTAAAAATTATACATCACAATCAATTAAGGAATACGCATATACATCATAGTATATATACATATAAATATAAAATTAAATTTTAATCTTAATTAAAATTTATGTTTCGTACATAATTAAAACAAATAAATAAATAAAAACCAAAATTAATTAATTATACTATTAAAAGCTTATATATACATATATACTATATAATAATAGTATATATCTATAAATATTATCTGGGAGAATCTGGGGTGCTGAAATGAATACTCTAATTAATCCAATGGTCAAAACCCATGATCATCCACTAACCATAAGAAGCACTCATAATATGACACATTTATTATACTAACAAATTATCCCATCTGTTAGATCAAGTTCTAAAATGATCCAAGCGTGAGGCTTTGTTTGGTTCTCAACAAAGCTTATTTTCCCAATCTAGCAATAACCCAAGAGAGTTATTTTCAGAGCAACCGAATCGGATGGATCCTTATCGAGTTCCGAGCACCGTGGCATTGCCAATTCTCTGAGCACTTTATCGAGTTCTGTCTTTTCTTATACAAAGATGAAGAAGACGTTTTCCAAGTCGGATTTTCCAATTCCGGTGCAATATTCACCGTCGTCGATAATTATTGTCTCTTTGATCTGATGGGTTAATTTACTCAATGTATTTTTAATTTAAATCAATTTCTATTTGAATTCGATTTTAATTTGATCAATTTATGAGTATCCATTAATTAATGGATGATAGGTGTTTGATATTTTGATTCACATACAAATAATTGTAATTTTACAAATAATTGTAATTTCTGAGTATCCATTAATTTGTAGGCTTGAAAAGCTTTATGGGGGAAAGGCTTACGCGGGGCTTCACATTCCTGACACTGATACGAGTTCTAGGCAAAACATTGATATAGTTCTTGTTACCAAAGGTAATTTGGATTTTACATTATCTCAATTATATAGGACCTGCAAATCTTTAATTACTAGACTTTTTTCATATTTGGCATAATTTGCAGAGAGACAGTTGTAGTTTCTGTTATGAATTTATCAGGGGTTGCATAAATTTTCTTATTATCATGTTTGAACAAAGGGGATAAAAAGGTATCTATGTTTTTAATCATATGATTTGTGTTAATTACTATACAAATATTAATAACTAATCAAACAAATATGTCGTAATAACTTATTACCATTATATTATAACGCTATTGTATTGCGTAAATTATCATATTATATTAAATTTTTATTTGACAAATCAAACGCACGATAATAAATTTTACCTTTTCCATTGTGTTCATTTTGTTTTGTTTTCTTGTCACCAATTTTTATGTGGTCATGTTGTAGAAGTTGCATGTGTAAAATGTATGGTTGTATTGCAGTTTTAGAGCTTCTTATTTTTAATATAATGTTTTTACCTTGGCTTCAAAAATTGTGGCATATTTGATAATGACTGTCACATTTCGGTCTTTTTAAAAAAAAAATAGCTTTTGACGTTGCATGTTCTTGTTTTGTCCTTTTTGTATAGCTCTGCACTGTATGCCGTAGCAAATTCACACGTCGGGTGCACTTTTCATCACTTTAAAAATGCATTGTTCATTGATTGCTTTAGAATTTACTTTGAGTTTCACCGCGTATGAGATATTTTTTATATATGGTACTTCTTATCATTTTTGGAGATCCTCACAAGTGTGGTGTTTCTTGTGGATTGACCAACATGATTATATTTTACAATTGACATTCTTGAAAATGAGTTTCTTTGAAATAACAATTTTAATAGCTCTTATACAGTTCCCTCTTTATTTGTTGGTAGCTACTTTTACTTAGCTAAATCTTACAGTATGGCCATGAAGAGAGTTGAAGCGTATTCTTTGTACAGTCGTGCTTGTTTTCTTACTGATAATACCATTAAAAGACGACAAAGTTTGAACACTGCTGATTAGGTTTGTTTTATGTACAACTTGATATGTTTACTAAAGATATAATGCACTTTTTTTTATACTCGAAACATATCTGTTAATTTTAATTAACCAGGAGTAGAGATTAAGGTGTTGCCTGCATTTTGAAATTGTGATACATATTTTTGTTTGACAAGGGTACCCATCACATTCAGTAACTACCTATAATTTCTCATAACCACTCACTATAACCATGTTGAGAAATAAAACTATAAATTTACTCATGGTCACGTATTGCATTTGCCATATTTACTAGTTCAGTAAAATATACTGCTGCACATTTTGAAGTTACCACATGAAAATTGTCATTCTTAATCTTTCTCATGTTTATATTAGAAAGGAGACATATGTTTCCTATTTTTCCCTTTAAGAGTACACTATGTAGGTATTGCAATTTACAATCTTGGAAGTGATTGTCGAGTTCACTTTTTGACAAATGCGTTATGAAAACTCTAGGTATATAACATTCGTAGGTCTTTAGGTACATAACATTAGATTAACATTAGATTAAAGTGTACCCTACAACCTTCATTCATGTGCCTGAATCTTTAGTGTTTCAATAACACCTAAAAGGGGTTGTAATACTCTTTTAAGTTTTCTATCTTTGAAATGTAACTAGAACTGGTATATTACTGCATTGAATTGTCTTATTTACTGAAAGCAAAAGTGGTAGCATAATGGAATATAGTTGTCAGATTGCTTAGAAACATAGGCAGTAGTACTAAGGACAATATAAGGGTATTATGTAGTAAGATAGAAAAAACCTATATTTCCTCGAATATGGATTTTGGAATGGATAATCCAACAGTGCATTATAATCTATATAATAAAACAGAGCGGCTCAAATCCCAAGATTTGTTATCTTGATAAGTGGATTTTATTCCTATTTATTAGATATTTTTAGGCTTAATTATTTGTGAGTTTTAAAATATTTTTAGTGTTTTAGATAATTTATTTAATTTTATGCATTATTATTATTTTTAGTATTTTTATATTATTTTTAATTAATTTATATTTTATTTTGTAGGAAAATAAAAGTCTGATGGCATAATGGTAATTTCAGCAAAATTGGCCGACCACGCCATGCGCGCGCATAGAAGAAGCAGTTGTCAGCTGGGAGCGACGCCGTTTTGGCAATGTGAAGAAGCTGATGACCGCGCAATGCGCAGAGGTAATTGGTTCAGCAATAACGCGCGCAATGAATGGACGTTAGTGAGAAGAAGAAAAAGCATGCGCGGGGCTGGCGTGGCGGCTGGCAGTTGCTATTTTCTTTTCTCCTCTTTCTCTCTCCGCGTGAGCTGGCAACTTGTTTTTTTTCTTTTTCCGCATGGTTTCATAAGCTAGCTGTCGACGCCGGGATTTGTCGTTTCGTTTTTTAATATTAACAGCCCTTTCCAATTTTAGCCTTTAGATTAAGATGTGATTTTTTGAAAAAGGTCGGCTTAGTGTCGACGGGGTTTCAAAGTTCGCCAAAACTCTTAAATTTTAAATCTCGTGAATCTAATATCCTAATTTGATCATTTTTAGAAACTCTTCATCGTTTGCCTTATTTTGGAAAACCGTTTTTTGTGTCGTAAATCAAAACAAACATTCAAAACGTGTCGGGACTATCCATGGGCATGTGAGCCGTCTAAATACCCCCAAACACCCACAATCACATATTTTACTATTACCGGGCCTTAAACCCGATCACGGTTTGGTATCGCTTTAAGGCCCGATATTACATATATACAACCATGGATCGTATACAATGATTACATACACCAAAAATGTCCATCATTGGGATTTGATTACGAGGATCTACTCCCTAGGCTCACAGTTACCCAAATCACTGCACAACTATACCAAGGCAAATCTAACAGTACTAGACTTGTTATTACATTACACAACTCAAAGATCACAAACCCAACACTACGAACTATTCATTAGCACAATAAACTAATATATCATCGTACGGATGTCATCGGGGCATTAGGAGGAAGTTACGTTCCGACGGAACCCTCGCTAATAACCCCTAACCCACGGATCATCATCAATATAACAACATACTACATTACACAACCCAAAACACAAGATTATACTAGCAATACAAACAATAAAATATCAAAGAAAATACCCTTTTCACCTTGTAAAATACCGACGAAAGCTTCTTATTTCACGAATCGGACAAAACCACAAGAACACTTAACTAATTAGCAAAAGAAAATGCATTTATCACTTGAATCTATCAAAGACCCGAGCCTTTCTCTCTCCTCCCGCGTACTCTCTCTCTCTCTAAAACTTAAATTTTCTATCTCTTCTCCATCTCTCGGGTGGAAATGGCAATGTATAGCATTCCGCAGGCAGCCGCAAGTGCAACTGCGGCTGGCCGCAGGTGCATCTGCGGCTGGGTTCGCTAGCCGCCCGCGCCGAATCCTCGGCTGTCGGGTTGTCTCCTCGAGCCACAAAAAATGCCACGTGTCATCGACCGCAGATGCATCCGTGGCTCCCCGGCTTCCTTTTCTCGATTTTCGTGTCACGCAGTCTTGAATCATCATTTTTTGTTGTATTATTTCGGAAGGCTGTTACTTGATGTAGAAATTGCTATTTGTGCTTGGCTTCCAGGGGGCACTGCCCCCTTCCACCCCCGACAGCTCACCGACGAGCTGGGCAGCCGCTCGCTCACCGGGGAGCGAGACACCCGAACATCGTAAGCGTAGTGGCCATTAGTCGTCTTTTGTGATCAAATCAGGTTCTTCTGGATCAACTGTTTGTCTCGCCTTAAGTAACCTGATGCTCATTGTTTGTTATGACAGCTACTGTAAGTCGTTGGGGTGGCTTTGTGTTGAGGTCCACCTTCCTTTTCGCATGTCGGGTCAAGTGACGATTTTGCCCTCTTGTCAGGGTTAGTACAAAAGTGCAAATTTTGGGTGTCTACAGCTGCCCCTCTTTATCATGTTTAAGGAATGCAATATGAAATGAACATGATAAAGAAGTAGGCACCCAATGCATGATGATGGCAACATAATATTTTTGAATAAATATTAAATATTGTAGATTAATATTTAAATATTTAAATATTAATCTAGTAAAGTTACAATTTAGAAAATGGTTAAATAAAATTTCGGACAACTAAATATGCAAAAATTTGTCTGATGTGCTGGGTTGTTAGCACTGAATGTGTTTTATATTAAGAGACAAGGTTAATATAATTAATCATATTATTTAATAATTGACCCGTAACCCTAAAATAAATTGGGTTACATTATAGATGATATTAATTAATTAAATTAATATCATAAGAGGATAAATAATTATTATTTGATTATTTTATGATCATAAGTTGTACGAGAAGCATTATAGAATGGGTATTTATTAATTCTACAATCTAGACAAGTTCTTCAGTACTTTTATGTTAAATGTTTATCTGTTATGATATGTAATTCTTGTTTCAAATGCATATAAATTATGTGTTATGTGATATGTGGATAATATGACAACAATGTGTACTTGGTGCTATAATATGAATGTATGTGAGATATAATGCTTAAGTAGAAGCATAACACATGATGTATGACACACACAGAGCATGCTATTCTATGTGCTACGTGAAGCATGAAAGGTGTAAACTGTTGAGTTTGCTGAGCCGTTGTGCTCATTACTTGCATAATATACATTTTTGCAGGTAAAGAAATAAATTTCAAGAATATCTGATTAAGTTAGAGATAAATTGCCTAGAAGGTTGGAAACGTAATTGTTATATTTTCAACATCATAATTCAATGTGGATACATTTGCTAAGTTTATATTGATATTTTGTATATACATATATGTTGGATCCGGATAGGATGAAGAGAGTTAAATTATGAACTGTAATTGTTCAAAGTAATTGTTACAATAAAAATTATTATATGTTTAATTATGAGTTTTGGAATAAAGGATAATCGTGTAAAAATAAATAATAGTAAATTTTGAATGTTGAGCTTTATGACACTGATACTGAAAGAAAAAGTGAAGGTTGTGATCCAGGGACTAGGATCAAGATGATAAGTTTTAAATATTCACATATTTTGATACAATGATTGAGAAAAAGAAAAATTTATATCGAAAAATTTGATAATTGATGATTTATAAAATCAATTAAGAGATCAAATAAGGTGATTAAAGATTATTAACGGACCGAAATTTAGACGTAAGAAAAAATAATGAATAATAAACATGAAAATCAAAGTAATAAGGTATGTCGAATTTCGGGGTCGTTACAAAATACATATTAAACATTTAATTAACATGCATAATTTAATTTAATCTCTGGCTTTCCCTTTTCCCTTGTCCTTCTTGGAGCAGTCAGGTCTAGCTGAAAATAGTTCATGATATAGCAAGGGTGAGCAACTAGTTTACTGAGCAAGTTTAAGAACAATCATAGAGATTTAATATATATCATGAATGAATGGGAAATAACATCAAGTGTTTCAACAATAGATATAACAATTGTGAAATAAACAAGACTCAAATTTCATTAAACATGAATATTTGAATCTTAAAATGCTGAGTGGTTACCAATGACCCTAAACTAACAAGGGTATAATAGAGTTTCTTCTGACCCTTTCAGTAGTTTGGTTTTCAAGGGGATCAACCTATTCAACCCGCTGTATATACATTACATTTAGTCATCTGGCGCCAAAGTTGGTTTCCCGACATAAAATCCCCTTTATCTAGTGTTATTCAATTCTCAGACTTATTATAAGAATCCTCACCAAGCAACGGTTTGGATAAGCTCTTAAAGGTATGCAAGTTATTGAATTTATAAACGCAATGTCTAGCTAAACAATTAGCTTAGACATTTTTAATATAGTTCATGAAACAAGAACTATTAAGCTTCAAATGCACAAAGTGCGATTTTATAAATAATATGGATGTGAAATAATTTTAAATAATTAAACCACTCAAGCTCCGACAATAAATACAAGTATAGAAACTTGTTTAATAATAATTGAGTAGGGTTAGAGAACTTGTCTTGTGCGTGGTCTACTGCTAACCAATTCAATTTAAATTCTCTTTAGATAGACCTAACAATTAATCAAATTGATCTTCAAATTAGTATCATATACGCATTCATATGATAACATATATACATGTTATACCTAACCACATAATTAAATAATTAAAGATATATTAAACACTTAGGAAATATTATCATTACTTGATAATATTTCAATCACATAAAACCTATATTAATTACTTAATATAGTTCACATTCTTATCTAACATTATTAACAATTAATAATATTCTATTAGTCTTATAATATTATTAATCATTTAATAATATTCTATTATACTTCCAATATTATTAATCCCTTAATAATATTTTATTAATCTTTAACCATTTAATAATACATTATCACATTATTAATATTATTAATCATTTAATAATATTTTATTCTTTATCTAATATTATTAATCATTTAATAATATTTTATTTACCTTATAATATTATTAATCATTTAATAATATTTTATTTATCTTTTAATATTATTAATCATTTAATAATATTTTATTCATTATCTAATATTATTAATCTTAATATTTTATTCATTTACTAATATTTTAAATAATATTTTATTGACTTATTAGTATTATTACCCATTTA